>CAJPDP010102825.1:0-10600 GCA_905336975.1 Bombina variegata variegata | reverse complement strand
AAAATTAAATCAATGTAAATATTTTCATAGGAAATTAGCACATCTAGGCAAGAATCCCTGCTTGCTTTTCCCCAGAAATTCTTAATATACAATGTTACCAATGCACAAGAGAATTGTGGGTAAGATATGCAAACATTTTATTAAAATTTTGCAAATACTTGCTTTTAAAAAACAGAATTTCTTTCATATGTAGGTAATGACATTTTTTTTCTTTCAGTCTACTGTAAGTACTGTTCTAAGCTATACCTTTAATCTTGTTCTGCTTTGATTAATTCTGCTTAAGAAACATAATATCCGTTAATTTGCAAAGCTATTACCAGACTCAAAGTGCATAGACTTACTGTTGCATGCGCTATTTTTGGCTATGATTTGCTTTAACTGGTTGGAGGTATATTATGTGAAAAACAGAATGTATATTAAAATAAAAAAGCCATTATTTATATGTTTTTCAGATGAATAGGAACACTAGAAACTGTGACAAATATATTCTAAAGAAAAATGTATATGCTATCCAAAATGGAATGAAAATGATCCAATATCCTGTAGTAAGACAAAACAGAACAACACCTAGCGATGCCCTTTCTGATCTTAGGTATAAGAAAAATAAATATAAATGATGATAAATTTAATAATGATAATACATTCCTCAGTGGGTTCCTGAGTATATGTACCAATAATAGTAAACAAAGATAATATAGTTAAATGCTTAAACACTTAGAAATGGACACATACGAAAAAATACAGAATAATCAAAAATGATAATGATCATAAAATATTGTGCAAACCATAAAACAATACCATCCTTAATAGGTATGGATTGAAGATGGTTTAAAGTCCCTGAGGGTTTGCAGAAAAAACAGATATTGTTTGTGTGCTAGAACCTAAAATAATTCAGTTCCCTTTTTGGAATGGTGTTTCCACAATCCAGTGTATTTGCTGTTTCTCTTTATAGATGATCCGATCACCATCCGATGCGAGCAAACTAAAGAAAAAAGAATAAGAGAAGCGCAACATGGATCTAAGTGCAAATTAAAACAAATGCTAATAATAGCCCCAAGCATATATAAGGCTATTCACAAAATATGAGTTAAAAACAGGCACATCAATATTAATTCATAAGCAGTGATAGATGCAGGGTTACACATCAATGGCTTCTCAGTGTCCCGACTTTAACTTGAATCCAATACATAAATAAACAAACAGTCCACAAAGCCGGCTTCACTGAGTGATTCTCAATGTGAATAGTAGACCAGGCTAGGCTGTTTAGGTGGTGCAAAGTCACCTGCAAAACCCTCGGCTAGAATAACACCTGAAATCTAGTCCAAGGTGTCGGAGCCTCACAGGGATATGCGATATGGGGGTGAATTTCTTTCTCAACGTATGTTTTGTTCCTTAGTCGCTTGAACTTTTTCAAGAGTAAAGAAACTCACCTGGTCCCTTGCCTTTTACACCGGATCCGGAAACGCCGACCAGTCAGTGTTCTCAGACTGGATAGCGGAGAGGCCTAATAAGCTTGTATTGTAACAAATGTGGCTATAACAATGTAGCCAGTTAAAAATGTATTTGAGCTGGCATTTGCAGTCTATGATGACAGAATTATTTTAAATTTAGTAATAATATATACCAGATCCGATATAGAAAGGGAAACATAAAATACATTTAAAATTAAAATAAATGTCCTGAGATGAAATACATGGCTAAAAACTTTCGTGTTACAAATGATCATAGCAACAGATAATAAAAACAATTAATTTATATATGTGCAATATTAACTATCAAGTACATTACTAGTGTCCGATTAAATACATCCTGTTTAAAAATATATACATATAGGTGTTAGTGGGAAAAATGTGATCATAGAGAAAACATAACTATGAAAGAAAAACATATTTCATAAAAGAGGACAATATCTAAAGGAAATAATTTAAAAATTATTTTAAAATTAAAAACATGTTGCCAATATTAGCAGTGAAATTTAAAAAGGAATTGTTTTTAAAAATATAGGCAAACTATGAGTGAATGACATATAGTAAAAAACTTTTATGTGAGAAAGGCTTGGATATCCTTAACTGGTTGACAAAACAAACATCTTAAATGTCAAATTTACAGCAATAGTAAACACCAAAAATGTTATTGTTTAAAAATATAGCTAATCCCTTTATTTACCATTCCCCAGTTTTGCATAACCAATACTGTTATAGAAATATACTTTTTCTTGCCTATGTAATTACCTTGTATCTAATCTTCTGCAGACTGCCTCCTTATCTCAGATCTTTTGACAGACTTGCATTTCAGGCAACAAGTGCTGACTCTTAAATAACTCCAAGTGCGTGAACACAAGGTTATTTATATGAAACACATGAACTAATGCCCTCTAGCTGTGGAAAACTGTCAAATGCATTCAGATAAGAGGTGGCCTTAAAGGGCTTAGTAATTAGCATATGAGACTACCTAGCTTTCAACTAAGAATACAAAGAGAACAAAGCAAATTTGATGATAAAAGTAAATTAGAAAGTAGTTTAAAATGTCATGCCCTATCTGAATCATGAAAATTTATATTGGACTTAGCTATCCCTTTCATTTTTGACGGCTCAGATAGAGCATGCATTTTTAAGGGAATTTTAAATGAATTTCTTTTATCAATTTTTCTTTGTATCATTTGTTATAAATCATACCTACAGTAGATAGGCTCAAAGGAAATGCACTTTTAAACTCCTATTGGGTTTGATTAGAGGTGTGCACAGGTGAAAAATTCGGTTCGTCTTTCGTTATAAATAGTCAAAAACGTTTGTATTTCAAATACTTGTTGTCCATTATATTCGGTATTCGTTTCATTTTAAAGTAAAAGAATAATGACCATTTTATTAGTTAAACAGATGTATATGTTCCTTTGTTACAGGTGAAAAAGTTCACCTGTAGTGTAGAATACATGTAGTGTGCTGGAGAGATGCAATACTTCTTCACAGAGCCCTGGGGTGCTAATAGGAGGCTTAGTGTGGTGGCTCCCAGGGCCTGCACTAAAGGACCTTCTCCATTAGTGCAGGCCCTGGGAGCCACCACAGCCGGTGCTCTGGGAAGAAGATAGGATCAGAATGACTCTCCAGTGTGCTAAAGGTAAGCATTTTAACTATTTAAAGGAAACAAATTAATTATGACAAATGTGTTTGTTTTCAATAAATTTTATGTCGAATTCTTTCAGATATTCATTACATGGAAACAATATCCGTGTTAAGTTAACAAATGTGCATTCATAACTAAACAAATGCACAGCATTAAACGGATATGAAGATCTTATTAAACTTTTACGATCATTTTAAACTTTCGTTATTCAGATAGTTCATTCAATTTTATGAACTTTCCAATTTACTTCTATTATTAAATTGACTGTGTTTTCTCTGTATACTTTGTTTCAGAGCATACATAGTTAGGTGTAAGATTATACATCTCTGTTGAGCATTATATGGCAGCAATGTTTTCAACAATTTTTTTTTTTTTAAAACATATAGGACACATGCACACTCCTAAGCCTATCTAGATATGTAGTGCACATGCATTCTCCTCATCCCGCCTCAGGAGTATGCATTCGTCCTATGCAGAAGTAAAGTAAAACTTTTGTTTTTTTAAACTGTATGCTCTATCTCAGAGTTTCTCAATTCCAGTCCTCAAGTGACTCTAACAGATTTTCTAGAGCACAGGTGAAATAACCAGCTGATCAGTAACCATGGTTAGTAACCTGTGTTCAGCCATCAGCTGATTATTTCACCCATGCTGTAGTTCAGATATCAAGAAAATCTGGTGTTTGAGGACTGGAGTTGCTCTATCTGAAACATGTTTAATACTGATCATTTTTAATGTAATTTTCATATAATATATGTATGATTTTAATATATAATCCTATAAATATTCCTTATATTGTCATCTGACTTTACACTCACCCATTTATACTATGTATGAGGATACTATGAAATAAATATGTACTTAGAGAAAAATGAAGCATGGACACCAATAACAAATAATTGAAATGCAGATATAGATACAATAATATGAGCAGTGGGGCTCACAGGTTATTATAATATATCTATATAGTTGGGAGGCTGCTAAAGGTTTTTTAAGAATTGCAAGATGTTCCAAATTAAGCCCAATACTGTGAGGTATTTGATATTGTCATGACAACCACCTGGTAGCTGAATGTATTCTGGACCACTTATTTGACTTTGTATTTCAAATATGTGACATTCTATGTATTTCAGGTTTGAGAAATGGTCTACCTAACCCATGACTGTGTTCCATATGATGGTTATTACATTAGTAATCCCCCGATAGCCACCTGGGTGTACTAGCCTTCACTTACAAAATAAAGTTATTTTGCCCTGCAGTGGTGATTATATTGTGTGTTATTATGTCTTTTAGAACAAAAAAATACCATAAATGTCATCTAGTAGACAAGTGATTATCATTTCTATAACACCTGCCATCTATAGTTGTATGAGATCATTCATGTAACAGTGGGAAATGCCCTGTTTCATATGAGAGGTGTTTTATGCATAATGAATGCTGTCTTAAGGGGTGGACGCTTCTTTAGAGAGCTCTGAAAATTATGTGATTTATTAATAGAATAATATTGTTTTCTTATTTGCAAAATGGAGTCTCATATCCCTATTTCTGGTTCATGTAAAGAGAGAGGGTCCACCACCCCTAAGGAAAAACCTCACCTAAAGGGTTAGGGCTAAAAAAAAAGTTGCATTAAACGAAACATAAATACATTATTTTTATCAGTTACACTCATATATACATAATCTAATAAAAATGATTACTATAAATATTTAAAAAGTTATAAAATTAAAAGGTATATAGTATATGACAAGGTATTTGAATGGAAAGGGCTATAATGTATATATGCATACATACATACACATATAAAGACATAAATACATATGTATACATATTTTAGAGTCATTTCCACTCAAATACTTGAAAATTCATTTTTAATCAAGAATAATATGTAATGAGTTTTAGTGTGTATGTACTGTAAATATTTTACATTCCAATGTTCTTCACATAGAGGAAAATGTTCAATGTATTTTTAAATAGACATTCCTATATCTGTATATACCTACAGTATACCTACATACAGTATATAGATATAGATATATAGGTATAGATATATATTTTACAAAAAAAGATTAATCAGATATATGTAGAAGTATATATTTAAAAATAAATAGAAAATTTTCTTATATGTGAAGAACATTGTAAGGTAAAATATTCATAACAACCTTCGGGTTAGCACAGTAGGTTTAACTCCTGTTGGATTATCACGCAACCGATCTGTTAGTTTTTTCCAGTTAGCACTCTCCTTTGAAGTCTATGGGAAGAGGAAGTTAGCGACATCGTGATATCCTGAAGTTAGCTTGTGTTGTATTTCACTCGCACGCAATCATTTTACTTTCAACTTGTAATACGCATACTAACTTGCGCACATTAAAACTTTACTTCGGGCCGTGTATGCGCACAAGCGAAAGAGCTAAATAGAATGCCACTTGTAATTTGGCCCAAAATGTTTTAGCCGATAATACCCCTCAAGCATTAAACTGTAGTTAACTGCTCCATCATGTAACTAACAATGGGGTTGATCGCAATCAAAAAATGTATACCTAAAAATTTTCAACAGAAAAACACCATTAACGTTAATGGAGATTTTTTTTTATTCATTATTTGATGTTTTGTTTCTAAAGAATTGTAATCGACTCTGAGTCCTCAATGATCAAAATGATTTCTGAGTTCCCATCACACATTTATGTTTTTTGACTTTCCTTTGTGTGTACAAGGGTTCCAGGTCTATTTCATGTTTAACTTCTGAATGCACTATTTAAAGTTTGCATCTTTCCTTTACATCTATACATGATATAAAGTTTACATAAAAAAATCAAGGTTTTTAAGATTATTATTTTCAATTTTTCTTTATTTTATTGAAGCTATTTACACAGAACAAGTTCTGTAGAAGGTACACTTAAAATGTTGTTGTAGCCAGAAATTTGTTATTTAATATGTGCTTCTCTTTCCTTAGGAAATAAGTGATGCAGAAATAGTAGAATTGGTTCATAGTGCACTCGGCAGGATTACAGTCATAAGACAAATCTTTCCCTCGCCAAAAGACAACAATATCAGATGTATGCGCAATAACCATCGTATCGCCTCCCTACTTTGTGAGCCGCAAGAAGGCACTCTGCAAAAGTTTCAGGTCAGTGCCATTAAATTCTAAGTTATGGGTAGATCTACATTGTAGTAAAATCCACGGAATGTTCTCTGGGTATCTCTGCACTTATATTTTAATACGTGCCAATTTAAACTAAAAATAAAATTATTTCATGATTCAGATAGATCATACAATTTTAAACAACTTTCCAATTTACTTCTATGATCTAACTTGCTTCATTCTCTTAGTATCCTTAGTTGAAGAAAGAGCAATGCACATTAGGCATATAAGTGCAGCCACCAGTCAGTGACTCCTGAGCCTACCTAAGAATCTATTTTAACAAAGGATACAAAGTGAACAAAACAAATTAGATATCAGAAGTAAATTAGAAAGTTGTTTAAAATTGCATGCTCTACCTAAATCATTTAATATAAAATTTGGGTTTCATGTCCCTTTAAAATGATAAAAGGTTTGGTGTGATAAGTATTAATTGATAGTAAAGTTATTTTTGTTCAATGTCAAATCACCTTTAAACAAATGTATATTAAACTAAAAATAAGTAATTGAAAATCTTTGTCATATTATAAAGATTTTAAAAAACAAAACAAAAAAAACAGCTATTTATATTTTTACACTCATCATTTCTTAGATACCCCTAATTATATAGTTACTCTGACAAGCAAGGATATGTAAACCATGGAACCAAAGTTCTTGCTGCAAACTGTTCATTGCAATTAACAGCTAAAATGATCTGGAATTATACATACATACTGTAAACATTCGGAGCTACAATGTTCTGAGCTACAAAAATAATGACTTGATGGATTTCTGCAAAGTCTCTTTCAGACTATTATTGTATCCCTGGGTGATCAAAAGAGATGTATTCATTTGGACCTTATGATTTGAACAGAAAATCATCACAGCAAACGATTCCCATCACACCTTTTTTTTATAATCTACCTGAACCTAATTAGAATTTAAGAAATATATTGCTTTAGTGCAGTACATTATGTATGCACAAATCATTTAGCAGGTAATTAGAAAAAGCATCTCTCTCGTAGGATAGGTAATTTCTTATTATCTGTCACAAAAGGGACTTGCTTTATTTAAACTCTTTCGAGTTTTTTTTTATCCAGTAAACTAACATCATATAAATTTGTGAAGATTTAGCTGAGATAGAAACATTTTATAGAGACAATAATATCTTACTGGGGCCAAAAAAAACTGTATTCTTAAAGACATTAATATATCTCCTAATATGGGCATGTGAAGGAAAGGCAAGGGTGGCAAATCCTTCACCAAATTGTACTCTTTGTAACCAAGAATCAACACACACTTGAGTTGATGCCAATGAGCCTCCTTAAGCAACTATCTTATTCTGCACATCTTGCTTTGTAATATTTTCTTAGGATAATTTTTTTTCTTGCCTTCTTAGATTTCTTTGAACTTCCATGATTGCACATGCTACAGTGTCCTAATGAACAGCACATGTGTTTTAATCTTTGTTATGTGCTGGCACTGTTAAAGTGCAAACTAGTTCTCTCTATAGTACTGGAAAGGAAAAACCGACACAAGGAATGCAGTAGAATAATAACAGTGTTTTTTTTTTAACTTATTGCAGTAACACAAATAAGTAACTAACTTTGAAAATGTATTACAGTACAGTAACACAAGGCAGTTATTTAACTATAAACACATGGTTTATCTTTGGGTTTGAGATAAGGCATTAATAGCATACAATGGCAAACAGCAGACAGGTTATTGCAACAGCACTGAGAGTCATCATTCAGTGGAACACAGGCAGCAAAATTCCACAGGTGCTGTATGAAAATTCTCTCCAAGATGTTACCCACAGACTCTACTGCCCCCCCTCTCTAGAAATTCGGATAATTAATCTTTCTGCTTAAAAGGCGTGTCTAGTGTTATGTCAATCATATTATTTCATTAGCAAGCATTTTAATAACAAAAGAGTGTTTCTCATAAAAAGCAAAAATTCTCATAACCAACTTTAGGTTAGTACCTTGTATTATCATTCTCTTTGGAATGTCACCTTCCCCCAAGTCATGTATTCTTAAAGACAAACAAGTCATAGGGGTTAATTTATCAAGGAGGCGAGTGGAAATGATTTGCTGTAGCGAATCATGTCCGCCTGACCTCACTAATTGCAGACAGCATACGCTGTTGGCATTTAACATTGCACAAGCATTTTATGAGAAATGCTTGTACAATGCCTCCCCCTGCACATTCACAGCCAATCGTCCGCTAGCAGGGGGTGTAAATTATCCTGGATATATCTGATCGGGATGATTGCAGTCCGCCACCTAAAAGGTGACGGAGAAGTTAAGGAGCATTCGCTTCTACAGTTACTGATAAAATATACAAGATAAATAGCTGTGTAAATTGTCGCTCTATAAATGTCCTATATCTAATATGGTGTACTTGCACCAAGAAATAATATGTAGGTTGTACCTCTAGAGAGGTTAGAGAGCGAATTAGACAACACCTGTCAGATATCAATAGGTCAGACCCCTGTTCTGAAATGGCAAAATATTTCATACAGAAACACAACAGTACAAATTCAACTTTTAAATGGATGGTTATTGAACAAGTAAAGGCACCTCTTAGAGGTGGAGATATGAATAAAGTCCTTAAACAGGAGGCTTACTGGATTTTTTCTTTGCAATCACGTTTCCCAAAGGGATATACTTCCTTATATGATGTTATAAACTTTTGGGAATAATATGGTTAATTTCATTCTCTTCATTCCTTTTCTTTAATTGGATATATTTTTGATATAGCATGTTTAGATATATCCATTGTTATCATTTGTTTTGTTTCCACATTCATATAAATATGCCATTTGGGTATGTAGGATGTTGTTGTTGAACTACTCCAATATACACAACTATCTATGATTAATTATTAATAAGGTAGTATTAAGCATTGCGTAGTGTGCTGGCTCACCTTAACTGACACGTATGAGTGCATTATCTATTGCTATGCATACAAACATCTTTGCTAAAGAACTTTTTTGACAATTACCACAGTATAGATGAGTTTTCTCTCTGTACCTACAATGCAACACAAAATATTTTATGTAACGCTGTAGTACTTTTAGTTAAGACCACGTTACTTTTTGGTAACTTATTGCTACTCTGTATTATATCAGAAACATTGGGTACCCATCTGTGCTCTATATCAATTCTGTATAGTTGCCTCATTGCCACAATCTCTTCACTATGTAGCTTTAAATAAGTTTGCAGTAGGGTATTGTGTGCATATATATAAAAAGCTCTATATTTGTATTAATAGTTCTGAGATAATATACATATATACATGTGATCTTGTCCTTATATTTGGCTCAGAAATTTGTTTTGTTTTATTTATGTGCCACATAATATATGTGTTTATCACTATGTATGTTAGGCCATTAAAACCATATATCGTTTTCTACAATATGTATATATAATTTCAGCTGTTGTGCCTATAATTGTAATTAAGAGTATCCAATAGAAATTTAGTACTGCTTTTAAATATTGGCGTTTTTTTCAGCAAGCTTATGTCTAAGATTAAGGCCATAGGCCGAAATATGTCAGACGCTTACTACTAAATTCTGTCATGCTTTTATATTGACCATTAAAGTTGGACATTTTACTTCAAGGCATTGGAGGCTTTTTTCTACTTATTACATTGATATTCATGTTTCCCCTTTATACAAAAAAGCCATTTGCCACTTGAACAGCATTTGGAAGGCTTTGCTACATTATTGCTTTTGAAGAATCCCTAAGCATATCACAGCTTGTACAATAGCCGGAGTTCTACTCAGTGATTGGTGGAGCGGTAGTATCTACGTCATGGACGTGCAGGGCCTGCTGTTGTTACACAGACGTTACACGGACGGATGCGGTTTGAGGCTAAACCGGTGAAGGTGTGGAGGATCCACTTCCCCTGTCTTCCTGAAATGCGGCGGTGGCGGTGCTAATCGGGTAAAGTACGTGGTGAGAGAAGGTCCCCCTTTCCAAAAACTGTGCACAAATACTGTGAGTGCCAGCATATTTGTCTCCAGTTTGGAGTTTTGGACTGTTTATGTCCTTTCTATTTTGACATTTGGGATTACAGAGCTACCACATCCTGAGACTGATTATTGGGAATCTAACATTATTATTTTTCCACTCGCTCCTAAACTTCTAATCAAACACAGCCTCTGAATAACTAACTTTCGGCCAGATTACGTGTTTTGTCGGTAAAGACCTGCGGTGCTAACGAGCCTTTTTTTTTCCAGTGCTCACTTAAAGGGACAGTCTACACCAAAAAAAAATCTTATTTAAAATGATAGATAATCCCTTTATTACCCATTCCCCATTTTTGCATAACCAACACAGTTATATTAATAGGCTTTTTACC
>CAJPDP010102784.1:0-13898 GCA_905336975.1 Bombina variegata variegata | reverse complement strand
CTGTAATGCTATAAACAGAGTGAACTAAGCATAACAAAATGGTGCCAGTCACTTTTCTCGCAATCTCACGATGATTACAGCACTGTTTCAAAATCCTTGGAGGTTGAACTTCAGCTCCACAAAGCGCTGTATTAGCGAATCGCTGTAAAGTGAAGCGCTGTAAAGTGAGGTATACCTGTATAAGCGACAACAGTATATACAGACACTTCATGTGGCAAACACCAGCATTGACAACACACACACTTCATGTGACAAACCTAAGCAATGACAACACACACTTCCTGTGGCAGACACCAGCATTGACAACACACACACACTTCATGTGACAAACCTAAGCAATGACAACATATACTTCCTGTGGCAGACAACAGCATTGACAACACACACACTTCATGTGACAAACCTAAGCAATGACAACATATACTTCCTTTGGCAGACATCAGCAGTGACACACACTGCTCATGTGACAAATCTAAGAAAGGACCACAGACACCTCATGTTGCAGACATAAGCAGGGATACACATGCTCCAGATGTATGATAATAGCAGGCACACAAACCTCACACTAGTAGTGTAAGCACAAAAACAAGCCATGTAACATGATGCATGAACAATCTCACACACACGTCATGTCACGTCCATGAGCACTAACAACACACATACACGTCATATCCATAACCAGTGGCAGCAAACACAGACACCCTGGCAAGTAGCATAGAACCCCACAGACTGCACACAAGGCAGCAGAAAGACCGAAGTCAAGCAGCAGGAAGCAGGGGTGCGGCCGGGGAATATGACGGTACTCACAGATACACAGTTCCACTACGTAGGCGTAATAAGACCAGCATACCACCAAGGTGATAAACAGCACGGGGACCCATCCCAACACCCGCTGGCAGCACCGTAATACATGAGACGGCGCCATGATCCTCCACCGGACCACCGGCTCTGGTCACTCAGTCACCGGCTGGGGCGGAGCCACGTGACGTCTTTACAAGAACGCCCAGTTGGGTGGGTGTCTGCGGGAAGAATCTCTACTGTGCGAGTAGTAATGATTGTTTATGTCCTGACTGCAGAGATTGGGTGTGATTATTTAGTGTACTGGGAGTTAGGTTACCAGTAAATATAGACTACAGTATGCCCAGTAGGGTGTAGCATGAGTGAGTAAGAGAGTGACACGGAAGTTATGCGCGTGCGGTACAATTGGTAGTGCACTCAGTCTGACTCAGTTGTGTCTGTGCCAAGTAGAATGGGTTTGTTGACTGCAGCCCATTGAGTGCACTCCACTGATGCTGAACGTCTTCGCTTTCTGCTGTCCTCTGTATGCTCGTGTAAGAGATTTATGCTGACATCAGGCATGTTATACAACCCAATGAAATCCATGACTCCCATCACAGCTTGAAAATGATTATCCATAATGTGCTGGAGTCAGAAGACACTGAAAACAATGGGTGTCTCTCAGTGTGACTTTACTAGACAATAAAAACCATTCAAAGGAAGGTTATTAAAGTGGTACATAGTTTAGGAAATAAAACTCACAACAAAATACTTTGTGACTTTAGTTCAGAAGAGAAAATAGGTGACACAATTGCATTTCCTCATCACCTCCTTAAAGGGACAGTAAAGTCAAAATTAAACGTTCATGATTCAGATAGAGCATGCATTTTTAAACAAGTTTTCATTTACTTATATTATCAAATTTGCTTTGTACTCTTGGTATCCTTTGTTGAAGACTAAACCTAGGTAGGCTGATATGAGCTTTGGGGCGTGCATGTGTCTATAGCAGTCTGTGGCAGCAGTGTTAGTAACTATGTATAGCATTGCTATAAACAATGTTGAGCTCACCTAGGATTACGCTTTAACAAAGGATACCAAGAAAACTAAGCAAAATTGCTAATAGACGTAAACAGGGCTGGCTTAACCATGGGAACAAGTGGGTCCAATGGACCCAGCCAGCACTTGACAAGGGGCAGCATGTCAGTGATTGAGTCAGTTACTGTCAGACCCAGACCACTCCTGTCCTGTCTCTAAGGGGGAAGTTACAGGCTCCCAGCAGCATAACCTCATCATGCACAAAGACACAGAACCGGTCAGGGGTGACATTCACAGTGGGGCAAGTGCATCTCTTCCCTAACTTCCTTCCCACTTATTGCTCAATTGTGCATAAGCATTGTTTGCATGCAGGTAGGCAGGTTTAGTAAGGTGTGGGAGGAATGCCATTTCATTCTCGGCCCCAGGCAGCACAATATTGTAGCAGGATTTGATTTACCCTTTGCAATACAATTTGTTCATAGTATGCTTGTCTGAATAAAAGCTGCTGTGTAAATATTTTAGCTATTTTTTCTGACAAGACTTGTAATAGCGGCGTTAGGGAAAAAGCAGCGTTATGAAGCATAACGATGCTTTTTCACTCATAACGCAAAACTCGTTCTGCTTTTTTCCCAGGGACCACAAAAACTAGTGAAGAGTTTTTGCAGGTTTTGTTTTACAGATTTTTCTTTGCATAAATGTTTTGTAGGTGATCCATTTATATAGCCCATCTAGGGGATTTTATGTAAAAAAGTTTGCTTATTTTAAAATAACATTGTGCTGATTTACAGACTCCTAACCAAGCCCTAAAGTTTTAGATGTATACTAATGTCTACAGACTCCAGCTTGCTCCTGTTTGTGTAAAGGGTCTTTTCATATGCAGGAGAGGGTCTGCTCTTCCTATTTATCAGTAAAAAGCAGTATGAGATGATGCACTTCTGGAATACTCAATGTAAGCTACACCTAAAAAATAACAAGATTTCCTCAAAATTGTAATTAAAGAAACAGAATAAAAGACAATATAGGTGAGCGCTAAATAAATAGCAAAATTGAGATAGTGAAATATATATATATATTACTTATAGTAAAACCTAGAACAATTGCTATACCAATTGAAAATTCTCCAAAACTGGTCACGATATTCTTATGTGATCCAAGCCGAGGACTCTATATGACGTTAAAGTAATGAAATAAAAGCGGTACTTAAGCGTTCCTTCCTCCAACAGTGGACTTGACAGTGGGGTAGCTTAACGGGTACCTAAAACAGGAGCAGTGAACTCTACGCGTTTCGGCCGGGTTGGCCTTTATCAAGATGTTCACTGTGAGCACTGAATGTACTTAAATAGTATTTGAGCTGTAGGTCATTGGTCCTTCAATTATCTAAATTCGCCAATCAGCAAGAGGCTATAAAATGATTGACATGGGCTGAATCTGGCATTGAATCATTAACAGAAAACCTTTCTCAATAGGTAGACTTTTTCTTACAAAGTTACGTAACAAAACTTCCTGCTTACCTCAAAGATTCTACTCAATTTATAAATATTTTAAATACTATGAAAAGGGATGATAACTATATGGTCACATGTGACTTTAATTATCTTTACACTAACATTGCCCAAACATTAGGTATTGCATCTACAAAATAATTTTTGGATGGAGATGACAATATATAATATTTTTATTAGAATGCATTGACTTCATACTCAATACCAATATTTTCCTGTTTAATGACAAACTGTTCATTCAAACTAAAGGTACAGCGATGGGCACAAGGTTCGCCCCCAGTTACGCTAACTTGTTTATGGGCCATTTTGAAAAACAATTTATAGAAATAGGCGAGTGGGAAGCGAACCTTCTGCAAGTGGAAAACCAATATACCCAAAGGACAATTTCTCTGCATCAAAAAGAATTGTTCAAATATAGAAAATTATGAGACACAATCAGAAATTCTAACAAATAGATTGCAAGAAAAGGGATACAACATGAAAATGATACAAAATGTGAAAATGCTTACCTCAAAAAATAAACCAGAAAATACAACAAAATCATCAAATCACAATGAAACATTCTTTATACCATTTATTACCAATTACAGTTCCCAACATTTCGAAATTAAAAAGATCTTGAAAAAGCATTGGCACTATATCAAAAAATTATCAAGTATTGGGCAATAAAGTAAAAGATAACCCTGATGTTATATTCAAAAGAGCAAAACATTTTAAAAATGTCTTATCCCCCCGTGAATATAAAAATACCCTCCCAAAGAAAACCTTTGATGTGAATCTATTTTGAGAAAAACTAATGGGACTTTACCCATGTCACACATGCAAAGCGTTCAAACACAGTGCTAAAACAAAGGAGATTAAATCCCATAATACAGATAAATACATTAAAATTAAAGAGATAATAAGATGTAGTGACAAGAATGTCATCTATTGTATTCAATGCACATGCAATCTTCAGTATTTCGGTCAGACAAGCAGATTTTTAAGAGATAGAATAAGGGAGCGCTTGTTACAAATCGAAAATAAATCCACTGATACTGCACTGTATAAACACTTTCAAGAAGTTCATGAAGGAAACACAAAGCACTTAAAATGTTGGGGTGTTAAAAGAGTTTATTTGAATAGGAGAGGAGGTAACATAGGAAAACAGAGTACATATATAACTTCAAAACTCTACACTCCTTGGGACTAAATATGGAATTTGATCTTAATTTTCTAATTGGATCCTAAATTCCTTTTCTAAAATTATGCATTTTTTTTAATTGTCACCCATCTTTTATTTCTTTTATCCTCACACATGAAGAAATTTTAGGTCATTATACCCTAATCACGTTTTCCTCATGTATATGTATAATTCACCCCATTTCCCCCCAATTTTTTTCTATTTTTCAATGTACACTCTCACTTATACACTTATATATTATAAGCCTTTATATACACACATTTGTATACTAAACTCTAATAGCAAGATTTGACAGCTTTTATTATCTATATTTTTTTAAATATATTTTTCATATATTTCTATATATAAATATTCTATATTTATTTATTTCGTATTAATATGTAAGAGTACATGTTTCATACTATATTGCAGTGCAGTTAATTATTAGTGCAGTTTATTATTTCACGTAAAAATATGCAAATTTTTGTCCTATAAGCCTTTATTATAATATTCTATCTATGGTTATCTTATTTTAAGATATGTTCACTTAAGTACTAAACATTGGTTACACTTTCATTAGTATGTTATTTTCTTTTTAACACAATGTATCACAGCCCATTCAGCAGATTGACTTGTCAATCATTTTATAACCTCTTGCTGATTGGCTAATTTAGATAATTGAAGGACCAATGACCTACAACTCAAATATTATTTAAGGACATTCAGTGCTCACAGTGAACCTCTTGATAAAGGCCATCCAGGCCGAAACGCATAGATAGAGCTCACTGCTCCAGTTTTACGTACCCGTTAAGCTACCCCACTGGCAAGTCCACCGTTGGAAGAATGAAAGCTTAAGTACCGCTTTTATTTCATTACTTTAACCTCATATAGAGTCCTCGGATTGGATCACATAAGAATATCATGACCAACAGGTCAGGGCTCTTTGAAGGCCACTCAATTTCACAACAAACTCATAAAACACGTTTTCATGGACCTCACTTTGTGCACATGAGATTTTGCAGTGCGTCAGTGGGATTTGTGTCCATTCAGTCAAAAGAGCATTTGTGAGGTCAGGTACTAAATTCGGATAAGAAGTTTTGGCTTGCTATCTGCATTTCCAATTAATTTCAATGGGGTTGAGGTCAGGGCTCTTTTTTTTCATGCTAGACCAGGAAAGGGTCATCTGCAAACTGTTACCAGAAAATTGGAATCACCCAATTGTCTAAAATGTGTTTGTATCCTGTATTATTAAGATGACCCTTTACTGGAACTAAGGGGCCTAACCCAAACCCTGAAAGCCAGACCATAATCCCTCCTCCACCAAACATTTTACAGTAGGCACTATGCATTCCAGTAGATAGTATTCTCCTGGTATCCTTCACAATCAGATTGCTCCATCAGAATGCCAAAGAGCATAGATCTGCCCATTCAAAGAACTGGCAAAATCCATGATCCAAACACAAAGAAATAAAGGATTTCCAGACCTTATGATAAATCTTCCATGTCACAGGATTACAAGCCTGGATCAGCGTCTCAACCACAGAATCTAAAAAAAAAAATCTCTGCCTAAGAACTAATCATTCAATCTCCATGCCATCAAGCTTAGAAACTTGAGATACGGATGAAAAAATGGACCTTGAGACAGAAGGTCTGGTTGCAGAGGAAGAGGCCAAGGAAGGAAACAGGACATCTCCACCTGATTTGCATACAACACTGCAAGGCCATGCTGGAGCAATCAGAATTACTGATATCTCCCCTTGCTTATTCTTGGAAATAACTCTGGGAAGAAGAACCAGAGGAGGAAACACATAGGCAAGCTGAAAAGACTAAGGAGTTACTAGTGCATCCACAAACTCCGCTTGAGGATCCCTGGAACTAACAAAGTACCTGGAAAATTTGTTGTTTAACTGAGAGGCCACCAGATCTATCTCTTGGAGCCCCCAAAGATCCATTATCTGATTGAAAACATCCTGATGGAGAGACAATTCCCCTGGATGCAGAAACTGACCAAAGAGAAAACCTGGTTCGCAGTTGTTTACTCCTGGAATATGAACTGCAGAAATCAGGCAACAATTGGTTTCCACCCATGAAAGCATTTGAGACACTTACCTCATGGCTAGGAAACTGTGAGTCCACAGCAATGACATTGACTGACTGAAAACGGAGATGAGACTCCTTTTTCAACAGAGGCCATCTCTGAAGAGCTCTGAAAATAGCACTGAGTAATCGAACATTTATTGGCAACCTTGCTTCTTGAGGAGCCGAAACTCACTTTGCCCTCAGGGGCCCCAGACAGGCCCCCAACCTGTAAGACTTGCATTTGTAGTTAGTACAGTTCAAATATGATGAGCAAAAGAAGCCCCCTGCTCCAGCCACCAAGACAGGGACTGACTCATTCAGGGACTGATCCAGAAAAATCTTTTGAGACAGCTGAATATGATCCCTGTACCTTTGGCGAAGCATACAAGGCTGAAGAGGCCTCATGTGAAAACGAGCAAAAGTCTCATGGAAACTGAATCTATGTGTCCACCCACAAAAGTCAACTTTGTTTGAGGAACCAAAGACCTTTCTGTTGGTATAAGATTCTGCTAAATGTAAAGATGGAGCTTGAACCAAGATATCGTCCAGGTAGGGAAACACTGCAATACCCTGAGTTCTGATCACAGACAGAAGGGCACCCATAACCTTTGAGAAAATTCTTAGAGCTGTAGCCAGACCAAATAGTAGAGCAACAAATTGAAAGTGCTTGTCTAGAAGCCTTAGAAACTGATAATGTCCTTTTGAATTGTAACATGATGTTAAGCATCCTTTAAATCTATTGTGGACAGAAACTGACCTTGCTAAACAAATGGAAGAATAGTCTGAATAGTCTCCAGTCTGAAAAAAGAAACTCTGACAAATTTGTTCAGAGCTTTTAGATCCAAAACTGGTCTGAAAGTTCCCTCCTTCTTTGTAACAATAAAGAGATTTAAATAAATAAATAAAATCCCATCCCTTGTTACAACAACGGAACAGGAACAATCACTCTAATAGATTCTAGATCCAAAATTGACTGAAAAAAAGGCCTGAGCATTCAAAGGATCATTGAAATATTGGAAAGACTAAACTTTCCTCTGGAAGGCCTTGTTCTGAAACCTATCTAGTAACCCTGAGAAACTATATTTAGAAACCAGGGATCCTGAAAAGACTGAAGCCAAGATTCCTGAAAAAAGCACAACCTGCCCCCTACCAGAGCCTCTGGTTTGGGAGCCGCACCTTCATGCAGACTTGGAAGTAGAGGTAGATTTTTAGACTGTTAAGGCCTGTTTCAATTAGAACTTGGCTTCCAGATGGAGCCAGAGGGACCTTTCATTTGAGAGGAGGAATCAGATTTTTTTTCCCCCTGTTCTGACAAAATAAATTAAAACAATTAGAAGCTTTAGATTTACCCCTGGACTTCTTGTCCTGATGAAGAAAATCTCCTTTACCTCTAGTCACTGTACAAATAATTGAATCTAAATCAGAACCAAACAACTTATTTCCCTGAAAAGAAAGAGATAAAGTCTAGATATAGACAGCATGGGATAGATTACGAGTGGCAATTTAAAAATGCAGCAGCACCAGATAAGTGAATTAAAATTTATTCCAGTGCAACTAAACAATTGCAACATTTCGGACAATAGTCCTTAATCATGCATAAACCGATACAAACACAGCTTGTTTAAATACCCTTCACATAACTCCACCCTTTATGACATCATAAGTTTTAACTCCATTGTGTCTGTCATGCATTCTAATTAATGTTATACATCAATTACTATTTTACTACATATGGTTACAGCTTAACACTATTCCTTTAAATTGAGTACCACCTCCACCTCCTCCTGTTCCCTATAAAACAGCATACCTCTCTTCATACCATGCTTGATATTACTTCATGTTCCTCTATGTAGGTGCAGTGTATTCACAGCCTTGCAACTTGTGCGTTGCTATTCTAAGCTCTCCTCTAGCATTCAGGGAACTCTAACTATCAGACTGATTCTGCTTGTAGCCTGCGCTACTCACCTCCGTACCGGAAGTCTACTAGCGGTGACGTCACTTTACCAAGGTTACGTTAACTGCCTACTTTTACTCTAAACTATATACTGTGGCTGTTCCTTCGTATCATGCCTGCTGCAAACATATTCTGATTAAACCTCATTGATCATATTTTTTCACCCTGTTATACTCCCTGCACATTTACCTGTGTCACTGTGTAGAACTAAACTTGTGTTAACACTGAAGTGGCTGACTATAGCATTTTGATCTGCTGTAAATATTCAGTGAATAATTCACGTGACAGCTAAAAATCAGCAATCTACTCCAACCATCTATTAAGCAGCTCCTGTGATTTCTGGGACTTTAACATTACTTGGTTGGGTAATTTATGTAATTTCCCACTTATCTCACGGCTACACAACGATCTAAAGTCACTTACCATTTCAGCAGCTGAGGATCACAATTTAGCCTTTGTTACGTTACAGTGTCTGGCAATTTTTACATTTCAAGTGACAGTACATTAATTCAAATTTTTATAAAAACCTAGTCAAATCCTAGTCTTTGTTCATTCCATATGGTGTCCTAGTGTCTAAATGGTAAATCCAAAGGATTCCCTTTGTTTGAGGTTTTTCTCCCTATCACCTCCACGTCTGTCTATGGGGATATGTTCAATAACCTAATATCTTAACTGACTTACAGAGTGACCTACTTCCTTAAAGTGACATGCTACAGGGGACTTGTCATATTGGTGCCTGATATTGGACTTATGTTCTGTAACACAATCACGGACCCTTCTGGTCTATTCCCCTACATATAGCATGGCACATAGACATTTGAGAATATAAATTACAAACTCTATTACAGGTGAAAAAAACATCTATAGAAAATGTCTTCCCCGTGTGTGGATGGAAAAATAGGGGCCACGTATTAAGCTGTTGGAATTAATACAACCCAGACATGGAAAACAACTATTCTTTTTTTAACCTAAAAAGGTTTGTCTAATAGTTCTTTCTGGGCCAATATCAGACCTAATTAGTTGGTCCCTCAAACTTTTAAATCTCCTAAACTCTGCAATAGGTGGTCTCTGAAATTCTATTATACCTGGGTTACTATGTTTCACAATATCCCAATGTTTATGGATAATTTGTGTACTCTTTTTACTTGATTATTAAATTTGGATACAAAAACTACTCTGTCTGGATTATCTTTCTTTTTTGTAGTATTGGACTGCAACATTCTAACTTCTGCTTTTTGAGTGTGTCGGGTTAGCAAGAGAGCAAAAACTTTTTACTTTCAACTTGTAATACGCATGCTGCCCGACTTGCGCAAAAAATAAATAAATAGCTAAAGCTCCACTCTTAATGTAGCCTAGATCAGCAGACCAAAATTTGAACCATAAAGCTCTACTGGAAAGAACTGCCAATGACATATTATTGGAATTAATCTTAATAATGTAAAGAATCGCATCACAAATGAAAGCAATTACAATAGGTTAAAAAAATATTCACAAGCAAAATCATCAGAAAACTGCTCAGGAATGCCATTTAACCAAATGGAAGAAGCAGCAGTCACACCAGCAATCAAGACTGCTGGCCTAAATAAATAACCTGCTTGCAGAAAAGCCCCTTCTAGGGAAGGATTCTAACTTCCTATCTAAAGGGTCTTTAAAGGAAGTACTATCTTCCAAAGGAATAGTAGTATGCTTTGCAAATGTAGAAATGGCCCCATCCACTTTAGGAACAGTTTCCCAAAGCCTAATATTAGAAGCAGGTAGAGGATACATTTTCTTAAACTTTGCAGGGGACTACTTTGCTTGGAACATTCCCTAGAGACTATCACAGAGACAGTGTCAGGGACTTAACCATGGGTTTATATATGAAATCGAAACAATTCATAGACTTGTCCTAAACTACTTTTAGGATCTTTAACCCCTAAAGTAATCTCCTTTAAAAGAGAACGAATATGATCAACTTTAAAAAAAAAAAAAAAAAAAAAGTGGATGATTCTTATTCATGATCAAAGGTAGACCCCTAATCATCAGAGAAAACCTCTTCTTCTGAGGACTCGGCAGAAACAGTATCAGAAGCAATAACCTCAAAGGGCTTAGAGTTAGTAGAAGGCAAATTATGAACCGACCTTTTACACTTACTTGAAGGTGGCATTGCTGCCAACATTTCAGATACTGTTAAATAAATGAAGTCAAAGAGAGGAGCAGTAAAATCCTTAGAAGCAAGAGCAGCATTAGACTGATCTGAATGCATTCAAACATTTAAGCATTAAACATTTACTATGCTAGAGCGAGCTAATCTGAAAGCAGGATACAAGCAGGCTTCACAACCAACAACAAGTTAGCGACTTAGAAGTGAGGGAATGAGCATGAAAACTGACGTCTTAAAGAGGAAGTAACGCAGCAAAACGCGCGCAGACTCAAAAGTCGAAATGCAGGAAAACAAGTGAGCTCTACGTATGCGATGTGTGTAAACCCAAGGGCTTGGGAAAAAAATGAGAACCCTCTATGATGCGAACATTTTTAAAGGGGAATAACACAATGAGATAATAAATCAGTCCCGGGGGCGGAGCCAGCCACCGCCAGATATGGCTGCATAGTAAAGAAGCTCCGGACTGACAGACACTTCCAAAGCCTGTTTTAAGCCCTAGGTGTCAAAGAATCCTATATACCCCAAACCCGTAAACAGCGCAGTGCACAGTGGTGCATGTCAGGTCAGACTTTGGCTACCAGAATGTGAAAGCTGCGGGAGCGGGATATTGAGGCACGGACATTGAGCAGGCCTCAGGCACTGACACGCACGCAGCAGCAGAAAGAGCTGAGTGACCTGCACAAGCTAGCGGAGACAAGTGGAAAGTGAACAGCTCTTACCCCCACTAACAGCGATCCGCTCTGGAGCTTCCATGTACAGCGGTTTACTGACCGGGTGCTAGGCCGCATTCCAAAAGGGCGAGGTGAGCGCATCCGGCATAACACTTGAAATAGTGACGCAGCACAAATGTTTAACGCACCACTACACGAATTGCCTTAAGCGCATTGAGAGGTTGTTATACTCGCAACCACATAATGCCCAGATATGCAGTATCTTCTTGGAGCTAAATGTTCAGGCTACAAACCGCTGTAAATACACAATAACTCCCATAGTAATGCTATAGAACTTAAACAGTGGGAAACTGCTAGATCTGCAAAGCCTATACCTCCAGTGATCTCACCAAGCCTGCAGACACGTTGCAACCTGCTGCAGCAGATAAATTAAT
This sequence comes from Bombina variegata variegata, assembly GCA_905336975.1. NCBI lineage: Eukaryota > Metazoa > Chordata > Amphibia > Anura > Bombinatoridae > Bombina > Bombina variegata. The sequence continues at coordinate 2,141 of CAJPDP010102784.1, read as the reverse complement.
TTCTGGGAAGAAGTAACTGTAGTGGAGGGCAGTCAATTTAATACTCACTGACCTGCGGCAGGTGCATAAGTCTGTGGATAAGGAACACACAGTTTTCAAGAACAGTTAAACTACTACAGCAGCGTAATCACATTCAGCACCCACAATAAAATGGCGTCTAAGAGAATCTCCAAATCAGATAAAGCTAGTAAGACCCAAGCAACCCCTGTAGGCAAGATGAATAACTTTTTTAAAGTACTTGAATCTACAGACCCTGTACCAAACTCCACACAAGAGCTGGATAATACCCAGTCAGACACAGAATCCTCTGAAGCAGGTGCATGCTCCAAAGAACCGATCACGAAAGCGGATCTTGAAAATCTACCGACAAAAGCTGACTTTGCATCTCTCATAGCACAAGTGGGAAAAATGATCAAAGATGGTCTCAAAGAGGTCAGGAAAGACATCTCTGAATTAGGAGAGAGGGTCATGCACCTTGAAGACGACTTAGAGTCAGTACAAAGAGATGCAGACCTGCAGAATAGAACCCTAGAAGCACAAGATTCAACTCTACATCAGATGCAACTGCACCTAGAAGACCTCGACAATAGGGGGCGCCGTAGCAACATAAGAGTGCGAGGGGTACATGAAAGAGTCTTGCCACAGCAGATCACCCAATACCTGCAGAACCTATTCCAAACAATCCTACAAACGGCGGATACCCCTAACCTACCAATAGAGAGGGCACATCGGGCCCTCAGACCGAAACCACCTGAAGGAAAACCTCCCAGAGACATTATCCTCAAATTCCAATCCTTTAATGATAAAGAAAAGGTAATGGAAGCCTCAAGGAAGATGAGACAAATTTCATACAATGGAGACAACATTCAAATATACGCCGACTTAAGTATCATTACACTAAATAAAAGAAGGGAGGCCAGATATCTAACCTTACATTTACAAGAACTTAAAATCCCTTATAGGTGGGGATTTCCGTTTTGCATAAAGGTGGTACAGGGCTCATCAGTAGCAGTATACAGATCCCCAGAAGATCTTGGAGAATTCTGTAAACGCCTGAACATACCGGAACCCACACTACCGAGACTGGAAGAACATACCCCAAAGGAAAAAGCCAAGCTCCCCACAGACCCAAAACCCCAGAGGAGTCCATGGATCAGAACAAGCAGGAAAAGGCAACAGTCAGCTCCCAGTACACCAGAAGAGGAATCTAACCTAACTTGAACTTGAGTGAACAAACAAAACCTGTTATATAAACTTACCAACAGTCATTGTTGTGAAGGGTGTTACTACTGAACTTTTACTGTTTACTTCAGGAACACTCCCAGTGTTACACCATCAACTTGTGGGATAACGGTAGAGTGAGTATGATCCTTTTTAATAGCATATGACATGGGACTGGATGTAAATGTCTCTTTGCATAGTTAGATCTCCTGGTATCCCGCATGAGCATAGATAAGCATAAAGCTCAACCTTTTTCCATCCATGTATTTCTCTTGTAGCCTGTAAATGTCAATTATAAAAAGACACCTAGTTTCAACGGTATTAAAGGAAGTGCTGATACTCCCATGCTTACAATTGTAAGTGAGCAGGGAAGTATCCCCTTTCACCATATAATTTGTATATGTGCTTATACAATTCTTATGTTTTAGTTATAGTTCATTTGTTCTTCGTTAAATTGGTTATGTTGAAATGTTTACTAAATGTTGGAATCCTTGAAAAAGTTCAAATCCATCTGTATCTCTACGTATTTTTGAAAGTTCTTATGCTCAGACCACTTATAAACTCCCTAAGTTTAAGGGCATATACCATAAACACATTTAACCCCATAGATGACTACAACATTAGATGCCAGACATATTAATCTCCTAACACAGAACGCCAAAGGTCTAAACTCCCCTCTAAAGCGCTCAGTGGCCCTTAATTGGTTCGCTAAACAGAAAAGCGAAATAATATTTATCCAGGAAACCCACTTCAAGGCTGATAGTACACCGAAGTTTTCCTCAAAACAATTTCCAATATGCTATTATAGCTCCCACCCACATAAAAAGAAAAATGGAGTGGGTATACTGTTACACAAAAACATCCCACTACAAAACATCACCTCACACAAGGACTCGGAGGGAAGATATCTAATATTGGTA
>CAJPDP010102691.1:0-13392 GCA_905336975.1 Bombina variegata variegata | reverse complement strand
TGTGCAACTTTTTATTCAAGTGTAAGAGTTAACCAGAGCTCTGAGGTCACGCTAACCCGAAGTGCGTTAACTACAATTTCGCTCAAGCGATCGCGTTTACTTTCAACTTGTAATACGCATGCTACTGCTAACGCACACAAACAGCTGTGATAAACCTAATATCGCTCATAAACAACTGTTAGCGCACCACTTGTAATCTGGCCCTTTGTAGAGTTTTCTTTAGGCATCTTCAATATTCTATTTTCTATTAGGGCAGCTGTAAAATGTATGAATAGTAAACATTCTATGGTTGCATAGATAACACAGCTCACAATTGGCAAAAAAGATTTAATCAGGGTGGCTTATATTTTAGGGGGAGTTATTTGCAATTGAGAGGGGATCCTGTAGGAGAGGAATGACTGATGGGGAAAAGGATGTGAGACTAGATTTTTTTGGGGGTATTTCTGATAGGAGAGAAAAACACGTAGAGAGGGGTCATATAGATGGTTTGTTAATATTTATTTCTTAGCAGGTTTGAGGCAAGGTATTCTACAAATGACTGAGCCATCACATTTTAACGTATCTGCAAATAATGATGGGGAGATGCACTTCCCTGAATATGTTGCTAGGTGGCAGCTAACATTAACTTAAGTTAGGCAGGGAAAAAAATTAAAAAAAAGAGTAACTGTTAAAGGGACAGTAAATTCACAATTTAACTGCTAAGTAGGGTTTATTTTGTGCATATAGCAGATGAACCAGTGGGTGCAGCTGATGTCATGATCAGACTCTTTTGTTTGCAGCCCCTGTTAGTTTATGCCAAAATGAGACTTATGCTAAGACCCATGACCTTGAAGCTCCTGACAGTTAGTAACTCATGTAATTAATAACTCATAATGGAGCTCACAAGCAATTATATATCAGTTCTACGTCCCTATAACATGCCCACAACAGATTTAGATCAGACCCAGTCAGCTTTAACACAGAACAGCCAGTTGGTTAAATACAGGATGCCTATCAATTTACCCATAATGCTTAGCTGCTGTGGAATCATGTATTGAGTATGTAATAAAACTGCCCTTCTGGTCAGTTTAGGTCAGATTTCTTCAAAATATGATTTCATATGTTACAATATTTGCAAAGAACATTTAAAATAACCCCAGTATAATGCAATAAAGCCTAAAAATGTCGATCTTTTCTATTTTTCCTCACTAGATGGCGTCTTTGAAACAAAGTGTAAAGCATTAAGGTCCAAGTTTACATGAAAATTATACTTTTTAGGTAATATACTTGAGAAAAAAATGTAAATTTCCTTGAACACTTTGTGTTGCAGATGTATTTAGACTTTTAAACATGCGAATGATGGATATGTGATTTGAGATCTCACTTTTATGGGACAGCAAATTCTCACCACTTAAAGGGACACAAATTAGCAAAAAGAAAATGCACTAATGTGTCCATTGCAGCAGTCTAGTACTGGTAGCAGTTGCAGATCTAATCAACAGAAAGCCCTGAGGCTAAAGGTAACTCAGTAGTAAGCAATAGTAATATTATACATGCAGCCCGGTATAATGATTTTGAAGGACAGAGAGATAGATAGATAGATATATATATAGATGATAAACAGACAGAAAGACATGCAGACAGACAGACAGACAGATAGATAGATAGATAGATAGATAGATAGATGATAGATAGATGGGTGATAGACAGATAGATAGATATATAGATTATAGATAGATAGATAGATAGATAGATAGATAGGTGATAGACAGATAGATTATAGATAGATAGATAGATTAATAGATAGATGGATGATAGACAGATAGATAGATAGATAGATAGATAGATAGATAAAAGACTCCCCTGCATTAGGAGTGTATACATTCTGCACATGGCTGCTATGGGCCCCTCTCAGCACTTGGAACAGAGGCAGAGGAAAGGGAAAACCAATTATAAATAACCAAACAGAAGAGACACAGATCAGATAATATCAGTGATATACCCTTACTTCAGAACAGGAAAAAATACTTAAAGGATTATCCTTTGCTCAATCAACAAAACTCAACAAGTTTGAACATTTAATTAATATCAATCAATTTGTTAGGAAATTGACCTTAAAAAGGTATTTTTTTTTTAAATTTGTTAGTTCAAAATAGCCTAAATAGTCAGATTCCAAATGAAAAAATACATCTAGGGAATATATTCATACATATTTTAAACAAAAGTCAACCTTTTTTCCAACCCACGTAAAGGCTCATTTGAAAAACTAGTTAAACAAGATCTAGAAAAAATCCATTTAACAAATTATAAAAATATAAATTGGAATCTAACCTTGAAAGAGAAAGAAATTCTTAAAAATTTGCAAACGAGAACAGATATAGTGATTAAGCAAGCTGAAAAGGGTGGAGGGGTAGTAATTATGAATAATGCATACTACCTCGAGGAAGCCTACAGATTATTGGGAGATACGGTCACATATAAAAAACTAAAAAATGATCCAGGCGATATACACCGATTTTTAACTTCCTCCCAAAGGGGCATAAAAAATTAAAAACCCCACCTGGGCGACCAATATTATCTGGTATAGAATCTATAACATCTAACTTATCTCAGTATATAGATTTCTTTTTACAAGACTATGTAAAAGAACTTCCATCATACTTGTCTGATTCAACACACTTTCTGAATATCATAGAAACTGTGAAATGGAAAAGGAATTTTATTTTAGTCACCTGTGACGTCAGCTCTTTATACATTTACATAGACCACAATTTAGGTATAAAGGCGATCAAATCTTATTTAAAATCTGACGATAATATAACAGAGACACAAGGAAAATTCCTGCTAGAATGTATAGAATTTATCCTAAAAAAGAACTATTTTAAATTTGAAGAAAATTTTTTTTTGCAAATCAAGGAGACGGCTATGGGCACAAGGTTCGCACCCAGTTATGCCAACTTTTTCATGGGGAAATTTGAAAGCCATTTTTTGGCACAATCCATATGGGTTGCAAATATTGTGCTCTATAGATGATACATTAATGATATGTTCTTTATTTGGAGGGGTGATATGAAGTTGTTAAATATGTTTATAGATTACGTTAATGCCAACCACTATGGTCTGAGCTTTACACATGAGTCCAACTGTCCAAAAATTAGCTTTCTAGATATAGAAATTGAAATTATAGATGAACAAATTAAAACAAGACCTTTCTTTAAGAAAGTTGACTCAAATAACTACATAGACTCAAAAAGTTGTCACCACGAGACCTGGAAAAAGAACATACCCAAAGGTCAGTTATTGAGAGTACGAAAACATTGTACAGATACTTTAGAAAATGAACAACAGTCAAAACTCTTGATTGAAAAATTCAAACAGAAAGGTTACAATGGGGAACAAATAGAAAAATTAACAGAAGAAATTAAAAATGTGGATAGAAAAACTTTGCTGAAGAAAAAACCTAGATCAGATTATAAGAGTAAAAACAAATAAAGTTTTGAAGTACCCATGATAACCACCTATTTATCCCAGCATAAATTATTTAAAAGAATAGTCAATAAACATTGGCATCTCCTACTCAAAGACCCACAAATAGGACATACACTAGGGAGAAGTCCAAAATGTATTTACAAAAAAGCAAAAAAAAATTAAAAACATACTAGCTCCCAGTGAGTACAAAAAGAAGAATAAAATGATGCTCATTAAAGGAATTAAAGATCTTAAAGGATATATAATAGAAGGTTTTTATCCTTGACACTTTTGTAAGTCATATAAATACAGCAGTAAACTAAAAAGTATCAAATCAGAAAAAACAGGCAAAGATTTTAAAATAAATGGGATAATCAGATGTACAGACACAAACGTGATATACAATGTGAATGCAATTTGAGATATTTTGGTCAAAAGAGCAGAAAGTTAAAAGACTGCATCAGGAAGCATATATTAGGGATAGAACATAACAGAAATTATACTGCCCTCTTTTTTTTAATGAAAAACATCAGGGTAAAGTTGAAACTATGAAATTTTGGGGTATAAAAAAACTGTTACAGGATGGAAGAAGGGGTAATATGGAGGAGAAACTTTTGAGACAAGAGCCTGAATTAATTTATAACTTTGGAACACTTTCACCTGCAGGTCTAAATAGTGAATTAGACCTTAATTTACTAATCTAATGGGAGAACTAATTTTTTTTTTTATATTTTAATTTTAAACTTATATAAATTAATACAGCCTATATATATAACAAAAAGAAACTATTAAAATCTACTAAATTAAGTTCTTTCCTAGTAAAAGACAATATACTAGTTCTCTATGTTCTCAGTTTTTTGATTCACTGATAATAACATTTTAAATATTTTATATAGTTTTCATATACATTTTTATAGATTAACTACTTTTTTTAGCTTACTTTTTTTTATGAAATACAAAAAAATTTGCTGCTAAAAATCTGTTGCTGAAATGTTATTGTAGTTATGTAATAATACACTTACTAATGACAGTTGTTATTTGTAAATATTTTGTAAGACCTATTGAGTCAGAGGATATATTTATATATATTTTTATGGATGGAAAAAACACTCCTTAAGGAGTATAAAGTCTGGTGGGACAAAAGAGCCCTGGAAAAGTACCTGGTAATGGATTTGAATCAACGTGGACTAAGACTTAACAAGTTCCCGACTTTCCAGGCGGATGACCCTGACTTTATACAAGAATGCAATAACACTCTAAGCGACTGCTCCAAGAAACTAATGGAACTTATTGTGAGATTTAAAACTGACCAGCTTACCAAGACAAGAGATGAAATAGTTAAAATACAGGTCCAGCTCAACCAATTTACTGATCATCCCAAATTTAATGATCTGGACAAACTATTACAAGAGACTGTAAAGAAATTCAGAAATGAATTGGATAATTTTAAACTAAAAAAATTCAATAGAGATAATTCTTATTTTCTTGCTAATAAGGTTTATACTTGGTACAAACAACCTGCCTCTTTCAATTTCAGACAGAGAAGGTTTAGATCCCGACAGAGGTCTAGGGATAATGCCTATACTAACACCCATGAGAAAAGAGTGACATTTAGTGACACTGATCTTTCAGATGAGGATAGGGCTGATACAGCAGCTAGACAGGACTCTAGTGGACCATCTGAAGATGAAATCCTAGTGGTCAGGCCTAAGACCAGCAGTGGAACAAGGATAGACCCTATAATAACTAGAAATACCTAGAAATTAGCTGAAGCAAGCAGTTCTAAATTTACTGTAGAACAGAGGAGAACTGAATTTCTGAGTGATAGTGAAGGGGACACAATGCCACTGGGCCAGCCTAATAAATCCTGTATTAAAAATAATGACCAACAGGTTTTTCAGATGGACTTAAAAGAAAGAGAAGGAGGAGGTATAGGAAGAGGCGCAAGAGGCAGACAGGGGTACAGAAGAGCAAGAGTGGCACGCAACAAGTACAGAACATAAAAATCATAAATCTGTCTAATCCAGTATTGTCCCCTGATGAACAACAAGTACTGAGTTTAGGATTAGGATTTGTTTCTACTAATGATTTTGATCTCTTTAAAACTATTGTTGATGTAAATAGACTAGTAAGAGATCTTACTTTGAAAAACTTCTATTGGAATAAGCCTCTAGTTAACAATACGCAGGCAGAGAATGCACATGTATCCTCTGATGATATTTTCAAACCCTTTGATTTAGTAGGCTTTTCAGATACCTGCGATTATCTAACGTTGCATGACCTCCTTGCTGAATCCAATACCTCTACTAGTGACACCCTAACCAAAATGGCCCATGTTGGATTTAAACCCTGTTCCACCTTTTATCTCACTAGAGAGAGGGGGCCTTTTCTTGAAGCCTTTCACCATAGAATAGAAGAAGATCTTATAGAACTAGCAAGAAGTCATAAAAAAAGTTTTCCCAATTTGAGTCCATCCCAGCAACAAGCTTTGGTTAAACTTAAAAACAGAGAAGATATCACATTTAAAAACTCTGACAAAGGAGGCAGTATAGTTATTTTGAATAAAACAGACTATATTGCAGAGGCTAGAAGACAGCTTTATGATGTGAATGTTTACCAAAAACTAAGGGGTAACCCAGTGGAAAGGTTCAAGATACAATTATGGGACCTTTTGGACGATGGACTGCAGGAGGGTATCATAGAGGAAGAGACAAGAAATGATCTATTTGTCACTAGGCCTATTACCCCGATCTTCCACCACCTCCACAAGGTACACAAATCCCTGGAGGGTGTGCGTGGAAGACCTATTGTATTGGATAGGCTCTCTTTTTGAAAATCTCTCAAATTAGGCTGAGACCCTCCTGCAGCCCCTAGTCTACCTACTTCCTTCTTATATCAAAGACACAAAGCATTTATTAAACACACTGGATCAAGTAGATTGGGAAAATTGCTGCTATTGGCTGATGGTTGATGTTGTTGGGTTATACTCAGCCATCCCACACAACTTTGGTCTAGAGGCCATTAAATTTGCACTAGACACATACAGCAACTATGACAGTGGTCTAAATGAATACCTTTTGAGGGTACTAGACCTCCTCTTAACACATAATTTTTTTGAGTTTGGCGGGGAATTCTTTATGCAGAGGCGTGGGACCGCTATGGGGCCAAATTTGCCCCCGCATATGCCAACCTTTTGGGACAGAGTCAGAAGCTAATGACTTTGTTAAATTTCTTAATGACAATGATGTTAATTTAGAATTTACCTTTTCCTATAACATGACTACAATACCGTATCTTGATGTAACACTTATAGGTGATGTGACCAATAGGAGAATTAAAACGGTCCTCTATAGGAAACCCATTACCTTTAATGCGGTTCTTCATGCACGTAGCAATTACCCACCCCATACTGGATTTGGCATTGCAAAAGGGCAATTTATCCGCATAAAATGGAATTGCTCTAATGATTCTGACTTTCAGAGGGAAACTGAAGTGTTAAAAGCGCAATTTAAAGAGAGCAGCTATAAAAACAAGGTAATCAACAGAGCATATCTAGAAGTCAGTAGGCTGACAAGGAGGGATATATTGCAGGGCAATAAGAAAGAGAGAGCTAGTATAGAGTTTGGTACTTCCAAACCAGTGTTTGTTACAACATATAGCTCACAGTTAAATCAGTATGTGATATAATTGAAAAACACCTGCCGATTCTCACTGCTGAGGACAGTCTGAAAAATTACATTTCCAATGGCTGCAAGTGTGTAGCTAAAAGAGGATGCACTGTGGGTAATACTCTCTCCCCAAGCATGTTAAAATTGGATAAGAGACAGAATAATAGTTGGTTAACAACCAAAGGTCACTATAAGTGCCATTACAGTAAATGTATAGCATGTAGTTAACACTAGAACAGCGCGTACTTTCCAATCCAAAGTAACACAGAGAGTTTACAACTTATTGGATCTTACAAATTGTAGAACTACACATGTTGTGTACTTGATAGAGTGCACCCTCTGTGAGAAACAATACATTGGGTGCTCAACAAGAGAAGCTAGATCACGTATTAGAGAGCACCTAAACAATATTGAGCACAATAATGAGTGCTCTGATCTAGCACGACACTTTATTCATGTACACAACCAAAATGTCACCAGCTTTAGATGGCAGGTTATTGAATGGATTAGACCCTCACAGAGAGGAGGCAATAGGGCAAGTAGAGTTCTATACCGGGAAGCCTTCTGGATCTTCCAGCTAAAAACAAGAAGACCTAGGGGTCTAAATATTGATGGAGATCTCATCAACTTTTGGCAAAGACAGTAATTTTAGGTAGCAAAGTTATGACACAGAATCCACCCTCCTTACTTTGGGATTTGGATCTATTTACCTGAATAAGAATTTAATTCTAAGGTGATAACTAGATTATTTAGAGACATATATCAATAGGCTGAAAACCCATTTTAGGGTGTTTTTTCAACCCGAACATTTATGGGATTTGGGATATCCAAAAAAGTATGTTAATATGTCCTTTTTGGGACTGCTTAGATACATTTCCCCATTTTTTGAATTGTATGTACCAATCCAAATAAGTATGTTAATATGTCCTTTTACAACTGCTTAGATTAATTTCCCCATTGTTCGAATTATATGTATCAAATCCTTATTACACCTTGTCTTGTATATTAGGTCTCTATATATATATATACATATATATGTATTAATTACTGTATGACTTTTGTGACAATGTGCAGTATTTAAGCAGTATCGTTTAGTTTGGCTCCAGGAGTTAGAGTAACTCTCTGTGGATGTTGTAGGTAGGATAAATTGTACTAAAAGCAGTCACTTTAAGAATCTCTCAGCTGGCTGTGATTAGCTAATAAGCCTAGGGCTATTTATGCTCTGGCTGGGGTCTTAGCTAACATGTCTATGAGTAAGGCTATGGTATGCCGAAACGCGTAAAACACTTATCCAGCTGAGAGCATTGCTTTTACTTTATTTGTTTTAAGCTTTGCTTCCAATAAAGTACACTAACTTTTTACTAAAAGCGTCTGGAGGCTTGCCTGAGTTTTTCCAAGTTTTGCCGATATATTTATGTCTATATATATAGATAATAGATTTTGACCATCTTCTAAGGTGAAATTTAATTTAAAATATAGAAATAAGTCCACACCAATGGGAAAGACTAATAAGAATATGTAACTGTCAACGGTATGGCACCTAACAAGGGGTTAAAAAAGTAACCCTTAAATAGAGGAGGAGCTGAAAAAACAAGTCAGCTTGACAAAGGCTTTGAGAGAGAGCCGAAATGTGTAGATCACTGCTTCTTTCCGCTATATATCCGAGACCAAGGAATTGAGGATCCAGAAATTTACCTATCATATGAACTCCCTCCCATAACCGCAACGCCAGTTGAAAATAAAGGACTCTACCAATTAGAGAAGGTAAACTGATGAAGTGGTAGGAGTTTGAAGAAATATTTGAACATTTAGAATAATAAGAATCAAAAGCAGATTGGGTAAGAGAATACATGTGCCCTGAATCAACCCCCGTGGTCTGAAACACACTTGATGGGTGGAGAACACCATAAGTGGTGAGACAAACAACAGCGGATAAGGTGAGCTGTTAACCGTAACGTGTAACGGAGACACGGAGTACAATCCTCGACATCAGAAAAAATAAGGTGAGCACCAGACAAATTAAGATGAGAGGATCCACATGCACAGTGTGTTAAACACATGAATAAACATCTATACACGCTAGTACCATCTAATGTAATAGAGACACAAAGTAAATATTCTGACACCAGATGATATAAAGTGAATGGATACAATTGCTCAGAGTGCTAAACATACAGACAAATACTAACACGTACACTACAATACGAACATTATTCCTGGCAGTCAATACTGTCTCTTTGAGAAACAAATGTTCAGCTGGGACATTTCTCTAACTACAGTTTCAATATAGCGGACATTAACATCACAAACAATATCTTACTTTCAAAATAATATAGAGATATTGCCATCGATTGAGGATAATTGACCATTTTTATCACTCTATGGTTATTTTCATTCTTATAGCTATCTGCTTAAAATTATTTGTTTGTGGAAAGTATAAGTTTACGAAAATGATCAATTTGTATTATATACTATCTATTTGAAAGAAGAAGAAACTATTTATTTGCAGAACAAACTATCAATTTTTGATGAAAGATTCCTATGTATAGTTAGGTGTCAGTGCAATAAATTCTGACTGCTGTAATTTATTGTTTTTCAACTAGACCAGAACTTTATGCTTATTTTATTAGAGAATTATATTTAAGATTTGAGACACTGATGTCTTTATTAATTTTATATGTGGTGATATATTTATATGTTATTATCATTAAAAAAACATATAATATGCAGCCACATTTGGAGTAATTCATTTCATTTATAACAGAATGCCTAAGGCGCCACCCTAATGTTTTGTTTTTTCTGTGTAGTCCAATTGTTGCACTTTTGTGCAACTAGTGGGGTAGGCTGTTGTGGTTTAAACACGACCAGTTCATAGACTCTCGTTTTTTGTTGAAACTTGGGCCCTGGTACCAATGCACCTGCTACACCATTGGTAGTTCTGCCTCTGACTGGGAGCTAGCTGAACACATCTGGTGAGCTAATGACGAGAGGCAAATGTGTGTAGCTTCCAATCACTAGCTGGTGCCCTGTAGCACCACTCTTGAGTCTACTTAGGTATGCTTTTCAACAATGGATACCAAGTGACCAAAGTAAATCTGATATTACATTTTAATTGAAAAATAAGGTAAAAGTGCATGCCCTGTCTAAACAATAAAAGTTTAATTTTTACTTTCATGTCACTTTATATTAATCAAATTTATATGAATTTATTAATTACACACAACACTGATAAACTGATTGACAGACAGATAGAGAGATAAATATAGATAGAGATAGATGATAGATAGATAGATAAATAGATCGTAGGAAAACATTGATCGGAGACACACAAGGGAAAGCCATTATAAAGAAGCAGTCAATGCCCCTCTGACCCTCCCTAGAGACGCCTATGAAACAAATACTTCTATCAACATAAACTCATATAATTTATTTTACTCATGAAACACAGAAATTACTCTCTTTTCTCAGCATCTCTCTCCATGTTATTTTTTTCATAGACATTTTTTCATCTTAATAAAAAAATAACTTCCTAAAGTATGAGTCACAATTCTCCAGCAAGCAAAGGTTATTGTGTAAACTTGCTGTAAACTTGCTACCTATACCGTACTGATGCTGGTTTCCAGGGAAACTAGCATATCTGACCTATTATTTCCTTAGCAAAATATTAAAAGTCCAATGTTTACATGGATATTGTGTTTTGAGTATTGTAATGCTTGTCTCTATTTCCCTGTAAGGTTGCAATAAAAAACATTTACCTATAAAATCTAATCTTTGATTAAAAGCCTAATCGGAATAACTTAACTCCTTTTTTAACTTACAGTCTCCAACTGATACTGGCCCAGATTCTTTAAAGCTTATATAGTAACATAGAAACATAATAGATGCGGTTGAAGAATGACAGAATTCCATCAAGTTCAACCTATACAAATCTTGATATACTTACAATAAATGTTCCAGTTGAGCTTAAATTAATCCCATTAAAAAGGAGCCTAATTTAACACAAACAATCATATCCCTGAATTCTGTTTCTAGCCAGAAATGTATCTAAACCATTTTTAAATGGATCTAAGGTATTGGCATTTACTACCTCCTTAGGCAATGAGTTCCACAATTTATTTACTCTTACAGTGAAAAAAAAGTTAACATTGCTGGAGATTCAATTACCTTTCCTCCGGCCTTAAATTGTGACCACTTGTCACAAACAATTTTCTTGGAATAAACAGAGGTTCTGCCATCTCTGTATATGGGCCTTCTATATATTTATATAAAGTAATCATGTCACCTCTCAAGCACCTTTGTTTCTAGAAAAAAACAGACCCAGTTTAGCTAACCTCTCCTCATAGCTTAAATTCTCCATTTCCCGTATTTATTTATTTATTTATTTTTTCATTTTTTTTTATTTTTATTGCGGTAAAAAAAAATATGAAAAACAATACAAAATAAACAAAATAATTATCCTCAGCCCATAGGGATGAGTTACAAAAAGGCCACAATCTTTGCATGTGATATAGCAATCCAATCATTAACATTATAAGATATAACTAATGATATATATTTTAACAACTCAAAATAAACGTAAAGACCAGAGCTAAAGGTAATTCTAAGTTAGTAGAATTGCCTAAATGATTGGGAATATAAGAGTAAAAACCTCCATTTTCTTTTTTGAAATACCCAGAGCAATTTTACAAACCTAATCTGGCTGTAAATTTAACATAATGCATTTTGAACACATACATGTACTAAGCATCGTATATTTTGTTCTAAACAAGCAAAAACAAGAAAATAAAATAATCATGAGGTTTTCTTGCCTCACGAAACAGAAACCTCAATTAAGCGCTATTGGAGTTTTAGCCATGCAAATAAAGTAAACTGAGGCGCTTAAATCAAATGATTTTACTGCAACATCTATCTAGGACATCTAGGACATAATTCCTACATGAGAGACAAAAAAAAAAAAAAAAAAATAAATAAATATCAAATTAAACAAAAATAATTAAACAGAAAGCAGTAGGGAAGAGAAAATATATATATATATATAATTAAACAGAAAGAGGTAGGAGAGAAAAAAAAAACAGGATAGGTCCCAACCTCCTCCTACCCTCGCCACCCTCTCCTCCCCCCAGCTCTCTCCAGGCTTAAATTCTCAATCAACAGGGCTTCCTTCCCTTGTGAATAAAGGAGCAAAAAATTCAGACTGAGTCACAAAGTCAGCGTTTCTAAAGGGATAGAGTATATTTTTTTTAATATTGTGAGGAGACGCTTTAATTATATCTTTCCATTTTGAAATAAATCTTTGGACACTTGCATCAGATTGCGTATCAACTAAATTTTGTTCCAGAGTAATGTGATGATAAATCTTATCAATGAATTCTCTAAGTCTAAGTGGATTTTTAGGATTTGTTGTTTTACTAAGAAAATTACTTGTGAGTCAGTCTACAGGACAACCAAAAAGCTACTTTCAGCCAGAAAGAGTTAACTTTGGGGCAGGACCAGAAATAATGGACAATGTCGGCTCTAGATAGGCGACATTTAGGGCAATTGACACTTTCCGCGTTCCAACTTGCCAGAACTCGCGGAGTGAAATAGGCTTTGTGCAAGATTTTGAGATGAGACTCTCTCCAAATTATTGACGGGGAGGTGAGTGACGCCTTAGAAAGACTTGAACTAATTGTGTTATTATCTATATTTAAATACGGGAGATCTTGCCACTTATCTGCTAGCATTTGAATGTTCTCTTCCCCTTCTTTTTTTAACAGAGTCTTATACCAAAATGAAATGTGGTGGTTGCCCTGCTTATAGATATTTATACATGAGTATAAGGAATGCCAGTCCTCATCCAAACTTCTATCTGAGAAAAAGAGACTCCATAAATAATGTCTGGCTTGTAAGAAGGCAAAAAAGTCACGATTCTCTAAGTCAAATTCTACTTTTAGGTCCTGATAGGATTTCAATGATCCAGTCTCATTATTGATCAACCGACGCGGGGAGGTTAAACCATTATACTCCCATCTTAGAAAGACATCGTAAGAAATACCTTCTGGAAAACTGGGGTTGGCTCTGAAAGATAAGTACCTGGAAATTTTTTATTAATCCCCAATTGTTTCAAGTATTTATGCCAGGCCACTATTACATTATTTATACACATCAAATCTCTTACAAAAGCTGGACGCATTTTACTGTCTGAGTGTAGTAAATTGATTAGCGAAAAAGGGCGAGCTATGTTAGATTCTAAATCTCTTGGTGTAAAAGTGTTGCGAGCCAGTCAGCCATTCTGCAG
>CAJPDP010102584.1:0-13582 GCA_905336975.1 Bombina variegata variegata | reverse complement strand
AGGAATACTTTACATTCCTATGTTCTTCACATAGAAGAACATGTTCATTTTATTGTTAAATATAATTATATATATATATACACACACATATATAGACATGTATGTATCTATGTTAATGCACTTTGCAGTTTGTTTTCTCTAACACCAGAAACCTCATATCTTTGAGCCCTTATAAATTTTGTTTTTAATACTTTTTTATTAGACTGTGTTTAAATGTATTTTCAATGTGTTTTTTTTATATATATTTTTTTTCGTCTCGGGTAACAGTTTACCAGAGCTCTGATGTTGCGCTATCTCGATGCAAGATCAATTCAATTTCGTTCAAGGGATCGCATTTACTTTCATCCTGCAAACATGCGCGAGAAACCCAATATCACTTGCGTGCAATAGTTAGTGTGCCACTCGTAATCTAGCCCTTTGTCTTATCAGTTATTTACAGTAAACATTTGAGGTTCTAGCAACAACAGATACCTTGTTTATATATAATACAAAAAACACTAACAGCTCTAATTTTGTGATTGGTGCAACAAAATTCAAGAAAAAACTTTTTATAAAAAATAAAATATTTTATTTAATTACAATCATTCTACACATAATAGTGACAACGTAGCAAAATTGTTTTAGTGTGACACATTTTATCACACAAGGCAAATTTGGAGTGGTATCCGTATTTGCAATCAACAGATTAAAGCATATTTCACACTAGACAGTTTTACTATGTGAACAGTCAAGCAACTGGATTCAACAGGGCAGCAATAAAGAATTAAAACAGGATTGAAATAAAATCCTAGCAGTCCTGTATATTATAGCATGATAAATACAAACATCACTAGTGGAAAAATAAGCTAAAAAAAACGGGAATAGTTGAAATAAGATAAAAATCAAAAGTAGGATAAAAGCAAGCCGCAACTCACTTGTCTGGTCAGACAATACCTGCAAACGCACAAAGCGTTTCTGGGTCACGCCCCTTCAGTCAGAAAAACCTCTATGAGTAAGGACTAAGCGTTCAATTTCCATGCCTTCAAATTTAGAGATTTGAGATACGGATGGAAAAACAGGCCTTGAAGCAGAAGGTCTAGTCTTAAAGGAAGTGACCAAGGTTGGTAACTGGACATTCGGACAAGGCCTGCATACCAGAACCTGTGAGGCCATGCTGGTGCTATCAGAAACACATAAGATTGTTCCATTTTGATCTTTGAGATCACTCTTGGTAGAAGAACCAGATGTGGAAAAATGTAAGCAGGTTGGTAAAACCATGGAACTGCTAGAGCATCCATCATTTCTGGACCTGGAGAGGTATCTGGGAAGCTTCTTGTTTAGACAAAAGGCCATCAGATCTATGTCTGGAAGACCCCCACATCTGTACAATCTGATAGAATACATCTGGATAGAGAGACCACTTCCCTGGATGTAGTGATTGATGGTTTTTGAGACTGAGTGGATTCCAATTAGAATCAGTAACCCACATTTGGAACTCGGCTACATAATCCTCAACCAGTCTCTTTCCTTGCTTTAGTGATCTGAGATCATTTTCTGTGGTTAACTGTTTGTTAGTATCCTCGTATAGGGTTGCCATGGTGGCAAAAAAGTAATCTAACGAATTAAGAATTGAATCATTATTCTCATAGAACTGGTTGCCCAGACTGGGTTCTCCTTTTAGAAAAGAGATTGTAGTACAAACCTTTGTCCTATCTGAGGTATATGTCTTAAGGAAAAGAACATGAGACAAGCAATTTTAAATTCTCTGAATTCAGAGCGATTACCTGAAAAAAGCATAGGGTGGGTTTACTATTGGCTCAGGAGTCTCAGAGGATTTAGCTAACATTAAATCCCTCAATAAACCCTTTAAGGTCTGATTCTCCTGAAGTTCAGTTAAACCCTGGGCCAAAATATCCACCTTTTGATTTAATGAGGCAATATGATTTGAAATCTCCACTTGATCCATAATGAATCCTAAACATATAATTCCTTTTTTTTAATCGGACTTGATTATACTGCAATATCCTAACTAGAGAAGAACTAGTTAGTAATTGACTAGCACAGTTGATCCTGATGAAATAGTATTTGTTGCTGCAGCAGAATACAACAAAGTAATAAATGTAACAAGCTGTAATGACTACCAAGCAGCAAGTGCTGTAGCTTTAAATTTAGAATGAGGGGAAATGTAAATTCAAAGCAACATGATTCCAGATGGTATGGAAAAGATAACACAGCAATAAAACCCAGAATGGCGTTGGACTTATATGCTGACACTGAAAGTGAGGTGAATACAAATATAACAAGGAAGACAAAATAAAATACAGTACTTAACTTGCAGTAAAAGTCCAAGCTGAAGATCAGAGGGAATCTCTCTGGAGTGGTGAGTAAATAATGTCTGCTGAACAGGAGTTCTGAGAAATCTGGAGTAGTGTTGAAACTGCTGGAGGAGATTAAGCAGAAAATGCTTGTTGAGAGAAGCAGAGCCGAGATCCGTCTCAGCTTGTAGCTGTTGATACGGTGCGTGCAGAAAGAGTACCGGAAGTGGGAGTGTAACCAGATTCAGCACTAGAGAGGGTGAGCCGTGTTTAGGCAAATATAATGGGAGACGGCTGATATAGGAGGAGATAGATGATAAGGTAATGTCCTTAGTGCAGCAAACACGATCTAAACATATCCAGATGGAGTCAGCAATACGGCAAATGTATCCCACAGAGAAAACAAGGTATTCCAAACAGGGAATAAAGGATTAGTTAGGTAGAGCTACTGTAGCAGACAAAAGCTAAATAACTTTACATACACTAAAAGTATAGCTTGTAGGTATAAATTACCACATGGGTGTCTTGTCAAAAAGAAAACACTTGTTTATGGGCTAGCCCAAATGGTTGTGTATAGGCATCTAATATCAAATTTTTAACAAAAAAACATCCCTAGGGTGGGATGAAAGGAAAGAGATGCCTCTAAACACAAAAATATGTATGTAGAATGAGGAGATTGGTGTTAAAATATAACTTTTAATGTAAACATATAAAAAGACAGCCACATGCAGGTAGATACCTAGTTTGGTGCCTGCACACATAATATAAAAACACTTTAATTCTGGTGAGATTCTATATGCTAGAATCCAAATTTATATGTTTGAATTATCATATAATATATGTGGGAGAGTGCTTGGTGTATACTTAGTTGAATAAGTCCCCCCTGTTGAACCCAAAGGCCTGATAGCTTGCTGTATCAGATTGATATTGGAGAGAGAAGTTATTATTAAGAAAGTTTCAGATTGTACTGGCTAGTTATACGCATAATAGCTCTACGTGCTGATATTGACAATCTACAAATTAAACTTAAAGATTTTGCTCAGTGGAACTACTTAATTCCAACAGAACCAAGGGTTCAACTTATTAGTAACATAGTATATAGTATTGTATCAATGTATAAATTGATAGTGTTGTCCAAATTTAGACTTAAATTGTTACTAAGGAACTGGTTTACATTTAGACAGGAGGGTTAATATCCAAAAAATATCAAAATCTACCATCCCACACTGCAATAAATTATTGTAGGACTAGGTCCGCTACCATCTATAATTTACTCCACTAAAAAATCGACCAGCTGGGTCTGAATATATGTCATGGATTCTATATACATTCAGTGGTTCACAATTATTATCTATGAGTTAGGTAGCATAATTTGCTTACCACTTGTAACAAAATTATACACCGCTTGTATATTGATATTATTAATAAACCAGCCCCAGGTATATATTGTGGAGTTTATTTTAAACAGCAAGTATAATTAACATTGTATACTCAATAGCGCAATTAGATGTTTAACAGAATAGAATTGGTAGCACAATTGGTGTACCAACGGTTAATGCTGTGGATGAATATAAGTTATGAATGCTTAAATAACATCAGCAGTTCACAATTTCTATATATCAGTCTGGTAGCCAAGTCCACTTACCACTAGTAAGTAAATTGTACACCGCTGTCTACTAATTCATAAAGGGAGCAGCTCCAAGTATATATCATGGTTTTTTTTTTAACCAACAAGCATCATTAACATTGTATATTCAATAGCACAATTTGCTTATCGATAGTTAACAAAAAAAGGATTGGTAGCACAATTTGCATACCAAGTTAGCGCTATGGATATTTAAATATATAAAGGTATCACTGGACAAAATTCCTTGAATAAGTAGGACTATTTCAGTGAATTCAAGCTATTGTAATATTAACCAGAATTAAGCTATTAAAACAAGAACAAACATCCCCTAACGCGGTCACGTTTCACTATCGCTTCCTCAGAGGGGTACGCAGGGCTGACAAAGGATTCTATTTACACAGTTAGTAATCCCTCCCACTGAGTTGGATTGGTCAGAAGGCAAATATGTGACAAGAACTATTATTGGTTAACAGGCCTCCAAAGAACGTCACGTGGTTACTATCTCAAATTAATGTTATTGTTGATTCATTACCATGGATACCATGGTAATGTTAGTGTTGTTTGATGAACAGTGTGACCTCGATATGTGAGGTATTAAAGGAGAAACGGGTAAATACTTATGTTATTCAACAAGGATCAGTATGAGCTAGGTATGTTAAAGTTATGTGGGTTAAAGGTAATCCTCCATAAATTAAAATAAATTTCATGTTGTTAATCTTATTTGGATGTTATTACTGATAACATCAAGTATCTTGGATATCTCATACTTCATATTGTGGCTGTGTGTGTATATCATGGTCTTATTGCTGACAACATCAAGTATGTTAGATATCTCATACTTCATATTATGACTGTGGGTATACATCATGGTCTTATTCTGATGGTATAAATATGGGATTATGTATTCCACTCATATGTTGGTGGTGCTCTTGTCTCCTAAACATATACTGAGAAGTTATTATAGTCATTCATGCAGTATGGCTTGACGCAGTTCAATAGATGTATCCATCGGCATTCCATACGTAATAAGGTTTTCTCTATGAAACCACCTCTTATTCCCAGATTGGCCTGTTGTATTACTGCCAATTTTTAATCGGAATCATTACCATTATGTTTGTGTAAGAAATGTTTAGCTACACTCGTAATGGTTTTGCCTTTTTCAGATTCTTTTTTTGTATTGCGAATATTTCTGCAGTGTTCAGATATCCGTGTTCTGGCCTGTCTGATAGTCATGCCAACATAAAAGAGATTGCATGAACATTTGATTACATATATCACTCCTGTTGATGAGCATGAGAAATATGTGGGTATCACATGAGTCCAATTATATTTGTCTTTGATTGATTTTATTTTCCATACTCTAGAGCAAGTATTACACGTGCCACATGGGAACATTCCCTTAGTTGTAGATTCTTTCTTAGGTTTATGGACATAATGACTCTTAACCAACATGTCTCATAGGTTTTTGGGTCTTCTGTAACCAATCGGCACTCTTGTGCCAATTTGGCTGGATAGGAGAGGGTCATTCTGCAATATGTGCCAATTTTTATTAATAACTTCTGTTATTTTATGCATTTGTGGGTTGTAGGTGGTAATAAGACGTATGGTGTTATCATCTTGTTTTGGTTTGTAACAGGGTTTCACGTTCTGTTTTCAATGCATGAGTTTGTGCTCTTTTTGTTGATCTATTGCTATATCCTCGTTCACGAAGTCTAGCTGTTAAATGCGTGGATTCCATTTTGAATCTGTGAATATCAGAACAGTTTCGTCTCAGGCGAATAAATTCGCCTTTGGGGATAGCTTTTAAGGTATTGTAAGCATGGGCACTAGTATGGTGGAGAAGGGTGTTGGTGGCAGTCTCTTTCCTATAGATGTTAGTGGATATAGATCCATCTGATTCTTTCATGACTTTTAAATCAAGGAAGTGAATCATTGTTTTGCTGTGTTCATAGGTTAATTTAATGTTGTAGTTATTATTATTGATAATCCTCATGAACTGATCCAACTTTTCTACTGACTCCTTCCATATAAATAATACTGTACATCGTCCATGTATCTTATCCAAAAAGGTATATGTTGTGTGTATTTATCATTATCATCACTGAATAACTTTTTCCCTTCCCACCACCCTAGAAAAAGATTTGCATATGCTAGCGCACACGCAGTGCCCATTGCTGTCCCCTGGGTTTGCAGATAAAATTGGTCTTTGAAAGTGAAAAAGTTGAAATGAAGCACAAAGTGTTACAATTTTAGAATGAAAGTATCATGCTCCTTATTGTCAACTTGATTAGTGGATAAGAAGTATGCTACAGCTTTTTCACCTAGGTGATGTTGTATGCTCGTGTAGAGCGATTATACGTCTGCAGTTACAAGAAGGGCATCCTGAGTTAGAGAGAGATTGTCAAGTTTTTTTAATACCTCCATAGTATCCTTTACATACGATGGCAGAGTGTACAGATATTCTCGGAAACGAAAATCTACGTACTGACTTGCTCTTTCTGTTAGCCCCTCATTGCCAGATACTATAGGTCTACCAGGTGGTTTCTGGATGTTTTTATGTATTTTGGGGATCAAATACAAAGTTGGTACTTTGGGAAATGTCTGAGTTAGATACTTTTTTCTACTTCGGTGATGATTTTATCTTTATGAAGGCACTGACAATGATTTTGTTATAAATCTTAAATTAGTTCTGCATAGGATTACCAAGTAGTTTTTTATAGCATTTGGTAAGGTTTAATTGCTTCATTATTTCTTCCAAGTACATGTTTTTAGGCCAAATAACTACATTGCTGCCTTTATCTGATTGTTTAATGATTGTATCATCCCAGGTTTGAATTTATTTAAGTCCTTTTTCTTCTCTTTTTCTATCTGTTGGCATACAATTTGATTAAAAATAGAGATTTCAGGAGAGATTAGTGGGGGGAATATATTTTGATTTTATTCTCAGATTAGTTCTCCAGTTGTCCTGATTGGGTATTTGATGTTCTGTTTCTTGAAGTAATTCCTGTAAGTCATCCAAGGTTGTTTGATCGGCTATTGTCCAGTCATCTCCAAATTCTTTCTTTAAATATAATTTATATAATTCACATCCTTGATTATCTCAAATTTGTCAAGATTATTGGTAGGACAGAAGCAGAGTCCTTTGGATAATACACTGATGTGTTCACAATTTAAATTGTGTGTTGTTAGATTAATAACCTTTAGGTTCCCATTCTGAACTTGGAAAATGGGCTTGGCTGTCTTCTTCTGGTTTGTCTGGAAGGAGGCATAGGGTCCTTCCTTTTGTTCTGTCTCGATTGTACAGAGGCCGTGTTGTTGATTCCAGAGCCTGTGGCCTGGTCTAAAAAAGGGGATGGGACAGCTGTTGATGTGGAAGGATTTACGTTGTCGCCCACAGCTAGAATTTGAGATCTAGTATATGCCCTTGGTAAAGTAGTACTTTCAGAGCTGATATTACTAAAGGAAGCTACCATGTCAGATAATTCTGATTTACTATGTAAGTAAACAGGTTTCCAAAAGAACAAAGACCCTCGGAACTTTATAAAAAACAAATGTTCAATCTTTATTAGATGCAAAAAGATAAAAAATAAACAGCAGAGCAGCATCCAAAATATGCTACGGTAGCAAGTAAGATCACAGTCTAATAAAGATTGAACATTTGTTTTTTATAAAGTTCCGAGGGTCTTTGTTCTTTTGGAAACCTGTTTACTTACATATTGATGGAGGAGTGGGAAGCTCCTTCTTTCCTGCCAGAGACACCCCATTTTGATTCTGATACGGATCTCATAGCCCGTGTACCACAGATTGGTTCCAGCCGTAGGAACGAAAAGTGATGAAAGAGAGAGAGAGGAGAGCGGTTACAAAGTTGCACAGAACTACAGATGGTATCGACGAGATCAGAAGTTGCATAATATTGACGTCATCCGGAGGCGCCAGGTACACAAGCTGCAGTAGTAGCGGGAGCAGAGGAAGCTCCAGAAGTGTAAGGCAACCTGGTTTTGAGCTAGAGTCATGGATTGAGGAAAGAAGGGTCAAGGAAGTTACTAATTACGGCCCTCTATAAGTCCCGACAGGATCTTAGTTTGTCCTCGGAGAGGTGAGTCGATCTATGAACCAGCATAACAAATTACTGACTCGTATATATTTGCAGTGTGCCGCATATTCTCTGTATCCACTTCTCTCGTGGAAAAAGTTTTATATACTTATGGAAGGCTAGAATCCTTTTTGGGCTATTTTGAAACATTAATACACATATGTGACTCTTTACATTTGCTATATTGACAATTCTGATTCACTGTCAGAGGGAGCATTAGTATTGTTTTGTGTGTTTCTGTGAGTTATTCTATTTCTGTATCTTTGTTGCCCTGTTATTATGATAATCATCTTGATCTCTCTGAAATTTTTGTTTTTTAATTTGAATCAGTTCATTTTCCAATTTATCTAGTTCGCTTTGATACTGTTTGTACGAGCATTGAATTTTTCTATTTGTTCTAAAGTTTGTAAATTTTCATTCTGCAATTTTATTTGTGCTTCTAAAGTTGCAATTTCGTCTTCATCTGATTCAATCAGATTTTTGATTAAAGTTAAAGAACATGTAGTTAATGCATTTTTCCATCTCTCAATGTGTTCCTGTTTCTTTAAATCATATGCTGGGAACATCTTGATTCTCAAACCCCTTGGGATAATTTTATCCTGCTGATATATATATTTTTAAAAATGCAGATTCCACCATCTTTTGGAATGTTTGTACATGGTTTTGTGAAATTGACTCAATAGATTATTCATTTGATCCTCTCCTATATTTGTGGATGTATCTGTTGAAGGGTTATATATGTATATATATATAGGATAGCTGAAAAAGGGAGTCACTCACAGGGTCTTGAATCCAAAATACCAATGTATTTATTGTCGTTTCGGGGTCGCCCCCGTTTTTAAAATAAGCATACAAAACAAACAAGCACTTACCCTCCTATATACCCCTACTAATTAAAACACAGTGTCACATGACGTCAACGTCACATGCGTTACCATGGCAACCGGACGCTACGCCGCAAAAGACCAATGTGAAATTAAAAACAATATCAGCTGTTAATAATAACATCAGGATCAGATGTGCTATAGCGCTGGCGGGTAGAATCATATTATGCAACATAGAAATGTAAATGTATTTAGAAAAACAGCAGTAGTAGGCTACAAGGACACTAAAACAACACACAAAGATCAAGTAACTATGAACAGACCTGCCATACAACAAAATGGGAATCAACGTACAGGGTGATATATGCATATTAATGCCACAGGTCACTATAATAGACAAGATAGTATATAAAGACAGGTTACCGATCTAAGATGTTAAGCTTCAAATTGTCAGTTACTAGAAACAGTATAACATAGATGAGTCTAGATTCATACACATTATTGTAAGATAAGATAGGCGGGTTAATGTTAGACACAAAGTATCAAATAAGGAAAAACATGCATTACTAATTAAGTGCCTCAGAACATGGCTAATGTAGATAGTGGCTAAGTATCTAAAGCAAATTATATTATATTACAACGCTAATACCGGGCACACTATAAGCAGCAATGCCAGTCCAGGTGTACATTAAGACCCCTAGGGGTCATCGTTCCCAAATTAAAGATCCATCTCGTCTCCCTTTGCCAAAGGTTTTAGTCCTGTCACCACCTCTGG
This sequence comes from Bombina variegata variegata, assembly GCA_905336975.1. NCBI lineage: Eukaryota > Metazoa > Chordata > Amphibia > Anura > Bombinatoridae > Bombina > Bombina variegata. The sequence continues at coordinate 3,969 of CAJPDP010102584.1, read as the reverse complement.
TGGGGGGAGGAATGTGGTCGATGATGATGTACTTAAGGTCGGTGACTTTATGGCCTGCTTCAACAAAATGTCTGGTCACAGGCTGGTCAGAGGTTCCCTTGTCCAGGGCAGCCCGTATGGCTGAACGGTGGTACGAAGGTCATCCACAGTTTTGCCCACATAAAACATCCCACAAACACAGTGGAGTAGGTAAACTATGAATTTTGTGGTGCAAGTTACTCTGTGCTTGACCAATCGTTTCTGCGATTGGATCCCTACTACAACCGATCTCAACATATATCGACTATATACTCCAAACCATGGTCCGGAACATACCTTCTTTCCTACTGGACTCAGCTGCCATGATTAGACTACTACTAGAGTTACCCCCATTGACTGATGAAGTTCTGCTGGTCACATTGGATGTGACCAGCTTATACACAGTCATACCACATAAGGAAGGAATAGCAGCGACCAGGAGACAACTGGCCAGATACCCCTACATTGGCCCTCCAGCAGAAGCTGTTTGCGAAATGTTAAGAATGTGCTTGGAACTCAACTACTTTCGTTTCGAATGCACATTCTACTTACAAATAGCTGGAACGGCAATGGGGTCAAACATGGCCCCATCGTATGCCAATTTATTTATGGCTGGGCACTGAGGATGAACTACTGCAGTGGTTTCAGGAACTGAACGGAGTCCACCCCACTGTGAAATTCAAAATGACATATGATAGAGAATCAGTGGATTTCCTAGACATAAGAATCATCCGACAGAGGGAAACTCTGATTACCACCCTCTTCAGTAAGCCCACGGATAAGAATTTGCTTCTTTGCGCCTCTAGTTGCCACCCTCCTAGTTTGAAGAGAGCACTTCCTATCTCCCAATTTAAAAGGGTGACTAGGAATAACACCAGCACGGAACGAAGGGACATCCAAATGGAGGAGATGGAGAAAAAATTCATACAGAGAGGTTACTGCAGTAGGATCTTGAAAAGTAGCAGAAAAGCAACTATGGGGGATACGCAGAGAGAACTTCTTTATGATACCAAAAACAAAGAAAAAGAAAACAAGTTGACCTTTACCACATCTTATACAATGGGGAAAGAGGGCATTGCAGAGACTCTGCGTAACAACTGGAAACTCCTTACTACAGATAGGGATCTACCTTTTATGAACATGCCGCCACCCAGGGTTGGATACCGTAGGATATAATAATAAATATTTCTGCTGTCACCTTGCTTTCTACTTTTTATACCTATTGGGGGTCCAGGGTAGTGGCCCCAAGGAGACTTGCAGCTACACCTTTGTGGTGCTGGGACTTTACACTATTGGATACCGTAGGGCCTACTCACTTAGAGATCAAATCATCAAAACAGATCCTATTAATTGCTACAACAGCAGAACCTGGCTGAAAATGAAACCAGGGTGTTTCCGGTGTTTTGGCTGCACCACATGTGGTGGACTCACCACAGGTAACTACTTCAGTCACCCGTATTCAACAAAGAGATACAAGATCAGGCACAGAGTAACTTGCACCACAAAATTCATAGTTTACCTACTCCACTGTGTTTGTGGGATATTTTATGTGGGCAAAACTGTGGATGACCTTCGTACCAGGATGGCCAACCACCGTTCAGCCATACGGGCTGCCCTGGACAAGGGAACCTCTGACCAGCCTGTGGCCAGACATTTTGTTGAAGCAGGCCATAAAGTAACTGACCTTAAGTACATCATCATTGACCACATTCCTCCCCCCACCAGAGGTGGTGATAGGGCTAAAACCCTTTCGCAAATGAGACGAGGTGGATCTTTTATTTGTGAACAATGACCCCTAGGGTTCTTAATGTACACCTGGACTGGCATTGCTGCTTATATTGTGCTCGGTATTAGCATTGTAATATATCATATTGTACTTTGGGTATTTAGCTACTATCTATATTAGCCATGTTCTGAGGCACATAATTAGTTATGCATGTTTTTCCTTATTTGAGACTTTGTGTCTAATATTAACCCGTCTATCCTATCTTACAATAATGTGTATGAGTCTAGACTCATCTATGCTATACTGTTTCTAGTAACTAACAATTTGAAGCTTAACTTCTTAGATCGGTAACCTGTCTCTATATTGTCTATTATAGTGACTTGTGACACTAATATGCATATATCTTCCTATATGTTTATTCCCATTTTGGTGTATGGTAGGTCTGTTCATTGTTACTTGATCTTTGAGTTCTGTTTTAGTTTCCTTATAGCCCACTATTGCTGTTTTTCTAAATACAGTTACATTGCCATGTTTTTCTAAATACATTTACATTGCTATGTTGCATAATATGATTCTACCTGCCAGCGCTATTGTACATATCTGATACTGATGTTATTACTAACAGCTGGTATTGTTTTTAATTTCACATTGGTTTTTCGCGGCGTAGCGTCTGGTTGCCATGGTAACGCATGTGGCGTTGACGTCACGTGACGCTGTGTAACTTCCGGTTGCGGCCGTGATTGCCGACGAGTGGTGTCTTGATTAGTAGGGGTATATAGGAGGGTAAGTACTTGTTTGTTTTGTATGCTTATTTTGAAACGGGGGCGACCCCGAAATGTCAATAAATACATTGGTATTTTGGATTTAAGACCCTGTGAGTGACTCCTTTTTTCAGCTATCTTGTATTTATCTTGGAGTGCACCCGGGGCACTATGGGCCAGTTTGGGCCTGACAGCTTCACCAGGAGTGCTTCTACCATTTCTCTCATTCCTATATATATATATATATATATATATATATATATATATCTGTATATATCTATACCTATATATAGTCATGTATGTAGGTATAGATATATCTTTTTCAAAATGTATATATATATATATATATATATATATGTATTTATGAATAAATAGAACATATTTTGTTATGTGAAGAACATTGTAATGTGAAATAATAAGTATGGGGTTTTTTTTCTCACTTTTCACGCTCCATTTAAGTTTATGGGGGAATATAATAACGCAGTCGCGATTTTCAAAGTTTGGTTTTATGTTTGTGTCTGCGTGAGTAAAAACTTTTTACTTTCAAATTGTAATACGCACGCCATGCTACTTGACATGCACAAAAAGCTTACGTCTAGCGGAGTTAATGTGTGAGCGGGAGCACAAACTACCACTACACTCTTAATCTAGCCCTATGATGGCTCCATTTTGAGCAAAGTATTTTTAAAACACATTTGGCTAGATTACGAGTTGTGCGTTATGGTTTTAACACTGAAAAAATGGCCATTTCAGCGTAAAAACAGTAACGCAGCCATTACGAGTCTTGTCGGTATAGCTATACAGCAAGCATTTTAGCCTGTAATGCAACATCAATCCCGCATTCAAAATTATGGTTTTGCGTGGGATTTCTATAGCGCCGGCATTACAGGTTGTGCTCTGAGGCTAAAATGCTTGCATTCCAGCCAATACTGACACGATCCATTCCGCTATCTGAGACCAGTAGTTATGAGTTTTGCACAACAAAATTGTTTCACAAAACTCATAACTAAACTGTTACAAAGTACACTAACACCCATAAACTACCAATTAAAACCCTAAACCGAGGCCCTCCCTCATCACAAACCAAATTTAAAACTTATTAACCCCTAATCTGCCGCCCATCCACATCCCCGTCACTATAATAACTATAATAAAGTTATTAACCCTATTCTGCAGCTTCCCAACACCACCGCCACAATAATAAAGCTATTAACCCCTATTCTGCCGCTCCCCGACATCGCCGCCTCAAAATAAAGTTAATAAGCCCTAAACCTCTGGCTTCCCATATCACCACTACTAAATAAACCTATTAACCCCTAAACTGCCAGCCCCCCACATAGCAAAAAACTAAATTAAACTATTAACCCCTAAACCTAACAATCCCTAACTTTAAATTAAAATTACAATATCCCTATCTTAAAATAAATAAAAACTTACCTGTAAAATTAAAAAGCCTAAGTTTAA
>CAJPDP010102508.1:0-15070 GCA_905336975.1 Bombina variegata variegata | reverse complement strand
GAGACAATATAGAGAAAAGCAGCACCATACTTTGACCAGGAAATAATGAGGTTGACTCCGGTCGGTTGGTAAGAAGTCTGTTTGTTACATGAGGTCTCACTCTGCCTGCTGTGAAGTGGGACATTTCTCTCCCTGCCTACCCACTCTGTTGTAAGGTATTATATGATTTTGTTGGGTATCGTTACCCTGCTGACTATCTAGGAAAGAATAGTGTTATGAGCTGGCCCTTGTGATGCTGTGTGTTGATTATTTTTCCTAAGTAACTCCACAGGTGTGAGCACAATGTTATCTGTATGGTATACATGAGCGCCCTCTAGTTATAAAAAAAATGTAAAAATGCATTCATATAAGAGGTAGTCTCCAAGGGCTAATAAATTAGCATATGAGCCTACCTAGGTTTAGCTTTCAACTAAGAATACCAAGAGAACAAAGCAAAATTGATAATTAAAGTAAATTGGAAAGTTGTTTAAAATGCATGCCCTATCTGAATCATGAAAGTTTATTTTTAATTAGACTTCCCTTTAAATATAGGTAGCAAAAAAACCTCAGAATTGGCTCAGCAGAAAAGGTTTATCATTGAAAGGGTTAAACAGTGATGATAAATGATAGAAAACCTATATGAAGAGATTTTTCTAACACGTTGGAATAAACTCATTTAATTGTTATATTCTGGCAGCATTGACTGTGCTTGATTCTCTAAAAAATGCCAGAAGCAAGGCTCTCTATAAAAATCAGTTTATTCAAAATAAATAAAAATTGTAAACATTCCAAGACATTTTTGCTGATTCTCACATAGTCAGACTTTGTCATCTACCTTTTCAAAACATCTGTGTACAGACGCAAGAAATATACAATAAAACACACAAACATAAACTACTAGGTAGCTAAGAATCTTAAATCTGAACTGGAGTAATACTGTCATCAATTATTTGGATGTTTTGATTAAAAAAGAGATGCCTGTTTTGTCAACAGCAATTTATCGTACAGCCACTGATGGCAACACTGTGTTGCATGCAAATTCTTTGGCAGAAAGCCTAGGAGAACCTGTTAGATTTGTGGATATGATATCAGAATAGTGTAAAAAAGCTAACAAGTAGTAAAGGAAGATAAAACTGGTGCAATTTTATTGAAAAATGAAAACAATGATTTAACTATTTCTGCAATTAGTTTTCTATTTCTCCTTTTTCTGCCTGTTCTTTAGCAGTCAATTTTGTAAAGAGAAATCACTTGCATATCTTGCAGCACAGTCAAATTGTGGGTACAAGGGTATGTTTATATTGCTTCAATTTCTTAAGAAATAGTATTAGAGATATATTTGTAAAATAAGACCCTAGCAATAAATATGTGAAACTGATGTGGTTAAGAAAAGAATTGGCTTTTTATCACAGCAACAATTTCGTGAAGTGAATTTTCTATGCAAACTCCATACTTCATTCAACTAATTTCACTGACAGAATTTAAATGAAAACTCCCTTTAATAACTTTTATGTCTATCTATACTGCATATGTTATCACTTGTCCATTTATTTATACATGAATGAACATTATTCAGGAATCTGTAGGTGAAAGCACTATAAAACGCACTGTTGTAACCGTGTTTGGACTTAGCATGCAAGAAGGTATATTCCCTATAAAATTCTGATCACGAAGGCGCAATCTCATTTCAACATCTTCTATGCAGATACAATGTGGCAATGAAGCTGGTTCGTACTTGACAGTTTCAGTACTATTTAAATCCAGAATAGAAAGATATCATAAATCCATGTAATAGAAACCTGTAGTCTTGTTCTTGTTTTCAAATCATCCCAAACCAGAAACGGATTTTACAATCAATAAATGTAAATATTGTTAAAAACAATACTTTTAAAATATTTAAAAGTGACAAGTTATTCATTGAGCAATCATGCCCAGTATACCCATCAAGTTGACATAGGAATGGCATTTAGATGGCAAAGTAGTACTGTGGATGGAAACGGATTCCAGTAAGTTAAAGGGACAGTCTAGGCCAAAATAAACTTTCATGATTCAGATAGAGCATGTAATGTTAAACCTGCAAATGGGCAAATTTGCAATAAATAACCCGCCATTACAAGTGGTAGCAATTAGAGCACCGGAAATTAGGTCAATTTTTAAATGTCCCCCAATTCCCCCAAAACTTAATTGTTAATTTTCTTTTTTTTTGTAATTGCAGTATTAAAAAAAAAACAAAAAAAAACGGCACTTAGCAGTTTTTGGGGCTAAAGTCAACAGCTGTGGGGTGTTAGAAAAAAAGAAAACGGCACTGAAAAGTGCCTTTACATTGCGGTCTATGGGAACTGTGTGTTCCCTGTAAATATATATGTATTTACTTATATACATTAATATTTCCGTGTTAATATGTGTAAATATGTATATAAGCATAAACATATATATTTGCATTTGCTGCCAATCACTGCGTGACTTACCCCCTTCGCTGTGCTAGCTCTCATGCCGTGTCTGACAGCATGAGAACAAGGCTCCCATTGGAGCCTATGGAAGCACTCTCTTGTGAGCGCAAGGCTTTCATTATATGCAAACACGAGGTTGTGTTTGGATTGCACCTCACCTGTAATTCCAGCACACATTTGCATGCGCTGGTATTACAAAGTGGAGCGCAAACATCGCTTTAGCTAATTTGAAGTATCTTAAATCTGTTTTTGAAAAAAAAACATTTGCTCTGGAGATTCATTTTTTATCTTGATTTTCCAAACTGCAACAGATTCATGTATACGCATTTAATGAGCATTGTTTAACACAAACTCATTTGAAATTAAATTGATTGATAAATAATTAATGTTGATTAAATACTTTATTTCATTAAAATGTAATACATATCACTTGTGGACCTATTGTATAAACTAAATGTTAGATTTCAAATAGTGCATGCAAAGTATTATATGGATATTGCAAGTTATATACTGAAGCAGAAGCAAAATTATGACGTGACAAACAATAATATACTACAAATAAAAAATAGAATCACATAATAGCCATTATTTTTGCTCCGTTTTGTATTTATATTTTTTTAATCTAGAAGAAATGTAAAGAGTAAGAGTAAGTTCAATTTAAATAATAATTGGTCACAGCAGAATACTTTATTAAATGGCACATGTGAACAGAGCATTCATTTAGAGAAAGTGACCCAGTTACCACAAAGCAATTAATCTTTTTTCCCTTTCAGATTGTGACCCAGTTACCATAGTACAGAGCACCACTTTTTTTGTTAGTGTGGGTGATATTACTACTCTTATACCAGTGCAGTCCAGTAATCAATTTAAAAATCAGAATGGGGTTTCAGTTTTCACAGTATAGTAAATAAAGTCTTTTTAGTGAGTCAAATAGAGGGAAGATTATTAAAATTCAGAAAACTGATTATTTTGGTGGGGCAAATACTAAACATTGAAAGGAATAATGTCTTCTCAGTGGGAGAAAGTGCTCCAGATACAAAAAAGCAAAATAAAAAGTCCAATTTTTTTTTTTAATCATCCACTACAATTTCTAACTCATCACAGGTGTGATAGACTGGTTAAAATGTCCATCCCTAGATGGATAGATAGATAGATAATCCAGATAAACAGATAGACATATGAATGGATGGACAGACAGAAACAGAGAGAGAGAGAGAAAGAGAGAGAGAGATGATAGATAGATAGATAGATAGATAGATAGAAAGATAGAATGCAGGCAAATTGCAGGAACATTTATATGTCAGTCTCAGTAGAATAGAGTTCTAACTACTCAAATGCTTTTAACATAATGTAGAATTCTACTGGTACAGTCTGTGTTATTGGTTAAAGGGACATGAAACCCAAATTTTTTCTTTCACAATACAGATAAAGCATACAATTTTAATTGTTTCCAATTTACTTCTATTATTTAATTTGTTTTGTTCTCTTGGTATCCTTTGTTCAAGAGAATGCCTAGATAGGCTCAGGAGCAGCAATGCAAAATGGGAGCTAGCTGCTGATTGGTGAATGCATATATATGCCCCATGTCATTGGTTCACCCAATGTCTTCAGCTAGCTTCCTGTAGTGCACGGCCACACCTTCAACATAGAATACAAAAAGAATGAAGAAAAATTGCAAATTGAAGTAAATTAGAAAGTTGTTTAAATCTTTATGCTCTACCGGAAACATGAAAGAAAACAATTGGATTTCATATCCCTTTAAGTAAATAATATGACAATTGGACGGCAACCTGGTGGAAAAATCGAATGGCAAAACAGGCGTGAATGTTGTATATGTATAATATACCTTCCTTCTCTAGGACTAATTATCAAAATGTCACTCTTGTTAGCATCACTATAATACCCCTATTTAGCTATACATGAAAGCAAAACATCTAAAGAGCAACACAAATTAAATATTAACATATTCTTTATTATAACTGATCTGTAAAAAATAAAAGAGGAAGTACAATGTGGAAGGCATAGCCTTAAAGAATATACCATATAGCCCCATTAAAAATGGACGCATATGAAAAATACATGTCAGGGCTGTTTAAAGAAATGTTTTGAATAATGTTCTGTTATAAGAACCCTGACATATGTATTTTTCATATGTGTCTCTTTTTAAAGCGGCAATATGGTCAGCCTACATATAACTATATCTGCTATCTCTGGCAGTCAAGTAGTTAAAGGGACATTTTACTAGTTTTCTCTGTGCCAACTAACAGAGGGTATTTCAAATGATCTTATAATTATGTGCTACATGTATATATACATAATATAAGTAGCCATCTACAACAGGTAAACAGCTGGTGACAGGCTAAAGCCGCAGAATGACTACTGGTAAAAGTGACATCATTATGAATTATAGGGAAATCCCATTCAAATGCAGACAGGCCAGATTACATAAAATGCCAAACATTATGTGAGAACCCATAGTAATAATCTCGCTATATAAAAGTCATGAAATAACCTAATATTTACCAAACCAGTCCCTGCACTGCTACCTCCGACTGCTCTTCCGAACCAAAACAAAACCACGTCACTGGATTATACCACTTCATAGCGTTCATGGACAAATTGGACTATAAAAGTGCTTCGACTAGAAAAGTAAATTTAGTAAATATTACTGTATTAATTATCTGCTATTCTGAAGATGTGAGCCTCGCTAATTGTCTTGAAATACGATTCTAAACTTTGGATAATCCCTACCTATTTTGTGCGTTGGTACACTCCTCAGGTGCAGCCAGCTTCTGGAGCACAAGCGCTGTGCTAGACTGCCCTCTTGTGGGACGGAGACCAAAACAACGCTAAGGATAGCGGAGTACAGCGTTGAGAGCAAGTATGGCTATATGATCATACGTATTATGTTAGATTCGTCCATGTAACGATTGTAATGCAGGATCTTATAAGACTATTGTTAAACGGTATTATGGTCGTATGTATGCTAGTGAAATTTGAATGCCTTTAAAGGTTAATTCACGGGGCTTTACGTTATTATTGTGCAGCTTTAATTTAACGCGAGGTCATTGCTTAAAGGGACAATAACGTCAAAAATAGTCTTTCATAATTAAGATAGAATATGCAATGTAAAACAATTTTCCAAATGTATTATCTAATTTGCTTCATTCTCTTTGTAGCTTTTGTTGAAAAACATACATAGCGGCTCACAAGAAGTAGCAATGCACTAGAGTTAGTTGCTGATTGGTGGCTGCACATATATGCAGTGGTGGGATTCTGCTGGTTCTCACCAGATCTTGCAAACCTGTTCCTAAATTTCCCAGGTTCTCAAGAACTGGCGGTTGAGTGATGCCATCTTGCTTAAAGTGAAGGTCAATGTTGATGAATTAGTGCCCGGTTTTTAATAATCCTATTAAAAACAAGGGCACTTTAATAATCAAAATTGACATTTCAAAAACTTACCTTTTAATCCTGGCAGCCGCTCCATCGATTTCCCCCGGCCGTCGGAAGCCTCTGCAGACGTCAGAAATGACGAACCCGGCTTCCTCCAATCACGGCTTCCCCCCAGGGGGAATCTTGGCCTGATGCAACTCCATGATTGGAGGTACCCGGATTTGTCATTTTGGACCCGCGAAGACGGCTTGTGACGGGCGGANNTGGAGTGGCTGCCAGGATTAAAAGTTGTTTTTTTGAAGAAAACCAGTGAAATTTCAATTTTGATGAATTAAAGTGCCCTTGTTTTTAATAGGAATATTAAAAACCGGGCACTAATTCATCAAAATTGACCTTCACTTTAAAGGGACAGTATACTGTAAAATTGTTTTCCCTTGATGTGTTTCCAATTTCTTGTTATACCAGCAGCAGAGTATACAATGTATGAAAAATTGCTCCTTTAGGCTTATTTCAATCAAGGTTACAGTCTTGTAATTTGATATAGACCATTGGTTTCTCAACAGCTGGACCTTTTGGCTGTAGGTTAGGGACTGTTAGGATTGCTGTAAGCGAATCAAATGAGCAGAGCTAGTTAATAGAAAAGATGATCTTAGAATTTCTATTACACAATTGTGCTTATTATATATGTTGCTACGAATTTGTAAAACAGAAACCAACACTGAAATGATACTGTAACAAAAGTAGCGTTTGTTATAACATAATGAGATTTGTTCCTGTACATCTAGATACTGGAGAAATCCTCCCATGTCTAATAGTGTGATCACAAGGTAAATATCTTTTCCAACTAGGCAGTTAATAAATACGTATAATTAAACAATAGGAAGTTGAAGCTCTAGACTGAAGTGGAACTCATAAGGTTAGTAAAGCTGCATAAGTGGTTCTGACAAAGTAACATGAGAGAGCGCATACAGTGCAAGTATCTGTTAAACAGGTGGTAAACAAAGAAACAATACTGGGAAAGCAGTTAATATATCAATGCTGCAGCAAGCATCGTACCTCATGCGGTTTGACCGCAAAGTCAGTACTGTGGAGTGGGCGGTGTACACCGCCGAGTCTAGTTGCCGGAAGCGCTGAGCTGAGAGCAGGTTGGAGAAAGATGCAGGTATAACCCGTGGCGAGATGAAACTGCAGGTAGATGAACCTCGCAAAGGGGAGGTAAGGTTACACAGGAGGTGGCTTGAAATCCAGGATTAGTGACACCTAGAATAAACTAAGATACTGCCAAAAACTAACAAGCAACGAGTAACAGGAACCTGAGGCTTATAAAGGGAATAAGACACACCCCATGTTAAAGGTATAGCAGGAAGAAAAGGAATTACATAACAACATCCCCCCGACAAAGAAAACCCTCCTAGGTTTTTAGGTTCTAAAGGTTAAGGTGAGGGTCGGTCTGGATGGCGTTTGTGAAAAACTGAGACCAACCGTGGGGCTGAGACATTGGTCGCTGGCTCCCAAATATCCTCACCATGGGGGTAACCCTTCCAGTGAACGAGATACTAAAGGGAAACTCTGTAGAGCCTAGAGTCCAGTATACTGGAAACCTCGTATTCCAAATCAGTCTGTGAAGAAGGTGATGGTATAGTAGGTATGGAACTGGAAGCATTAGTTGGTTTATACGGTTTTAATAAGGAAACGTGAAAAGTAGGATGGAAAGACGAAGATCAGTGTAGAGTCCTACAAAATGATGTGAAGGAATGACTGTAGAAGTGATCCTATCAGACCTAGACAGGGTTTTATTTCGGGAAAGAGCATCTGCCTTGCCGTTTTTTGAACCAGGACGATATAAAAGTAGGTAATGAAATCTAGAGAAGTACAAACTCCAGCATACTTGTCTTGCGGAGAGGGTTTGATTGGTTTGGAGGTATTCTAAATTCCTGTGGTCGGTATATATGAGAATAGGAACAGTTGTGCCTTCAAGCAGATGCCTCCAATGTTCGAATGAAGATTTGATTGAGAGTAATTCTTTGTCTCCCACTGGATAGTTTTTTTCAGAAGATGATAAAGAACGATGTAGGGGTTCAGATAAGGACTTCCTTTGTGAAAGGATGGCACCTATAGCAAATTCGGAAGCATCAACTTCTAAGATGTATTGAAGATTGGGATCTGGGAAGCGTAGTATTGGTGCAGTAGTGAAAGCTTTTTTCAGATAGTCAAAGGACTGTTGTGCTTGTAAGGACCATTTGAAAGTTGTATTCTTTCCCGTAAGTGTGGTTAAAGGCTTTACTATGGAAGAAAAGTTTTTGATAAATTTGCGGAAGAAATTTGAGAAGCCTAAGAAACTTAGGAGTTCCTTTCTATTATTTGGTTTGGGCCAGTTGATAACAGTGGATACCTTATTATCCTCCATAAGAACACCTAGAGGAGTAATTCTATAACCTAGGAAGGAAATTTCCTGAGTGTGAAATATGCACTTTTCGGATTTGGCATATAATTGATGAAGTCTTAGGCGTGAAAGAACAGTTTTTACATAATGTACATGATCATGTAAATGATCTGAGTATATCATCTAAATAGATGATGACATATACATCCAAGATATCACGGAAAATTGAATTTATAAAGTTTTGGAAGGTAGCTGGGGCATTGCAAAGACCGAATGGTATCACACAGTACTGAAAAAGTTTGTATCTAGTACGGAAGGTGGTGAGCCATTCGTCTCCGCTTCTAATTCGAACAAGGTTATACGCTCCCCTGAGATCTAACTTTGTATATATAGTAGCACTTGATAACCTTTGATCAACTCGGGGGTAAGGGATAACAATTTTTTACGGTTATTTTGTTTAGTTGTCTGTAGTCCACAATGGGACGAAGGGAGTTGTCCTTATTACGGAAAAAAGAATATCCCCGCTGCAGCTGGAGAGCTGGAGGGTCTGATAAACCCTTTCCTAAGGTTTTCATCGAGATAATCCTTTAAGTAGATTAATTCTGGCTGTGATAGGGGGTAGATATGGCCAAATGGTATGGGAGAACCTGGAAGTATTTCAGTGGGGCAGTAGAATGGTCTGTGGGGAGGTAAGGTTTCTGCCTCTTTTTTTTTTTTTTTTTTTATCAAATACGTCTGCATACTGTACGTATTCGTTTGGTTGATAGTTGATACGGGAGTGCAAATGGGGTTAATGCTTTGTACAGCAGAAATAGTAGAAAAACAATTTTTATTACAGTAGTCGGATTCAAAGTGTATTTTAAGTGTGCACCAATTTATGGTAGGCTGGTGGGTTTTCAACCATTTTATACCTAGTATAACTGTGAAAAGAGGAGAGGGTGTAATATCAAAACTAATCATTTCATCATGACCAGTTTCTGTTGTGACCAATAAAGGCTTAGTGTGATGTGTGATAGCTAGGACCATTTACAAATAAAGAACCATCAAATAAACGAAGAACAAGAGGGGAATCCTTTTCAATTATAGGAATTGTATTTGCACAAACAAAATTTGAATCAAGAAAATTTCCTGAGGCTCCTGAATCAATAACGGCCTTCAGGGGTATCAGACAATGATCCCACTGTAGAGAGAGAAAGAGTTCACAATAAATATTCGTATGAGTGCAAGTAGATAAACAATAAGATGGTTTATTTAGGTTACCTTTCTTGTTTCTTGCAAGATTGGGACAATCCTTCACCTCATGGGAATTAGAAGCACAATATAGACAGAGGTTGTTTGCCCTTCTTATCATTTTTTTCATCTGGTTTAAGAGGTCCTCTAATGAAATTGATCTTCATAGCTTCATCTGATACCTTGGGGTTATTTCTAGCAATACTGGTTTCTGAGTGAAACCTCTCTTTCTTACGTTTGCGAATACGATGATCGATGTTGATGACAAGCGCCATTAGAGCATCCAAAGATTCTGGAATGTCTATTCGAGAAAGCTCATTTTTCAGTCCCTCTGATAAGCCCAAACGAAATTGGTTTCTAAGAGAGATGTTATTCCACTGGGTATCTTTAGACAGCCTCTTGAACTCGGCAATATAATCCTCTACGGGCCTTTTACCTTGTTTAAGTGCCCTCATAAGATTTTCAGAGGTGAGCTGTTTGCAAGGGTCATCATAGAGAAGTGCCATTGCGTGGAAGAAAGCATTGAGGGAACCCAGGATGGGATTGTTCTGTTCATAATAAGTATTCGCCCAGGTTCTGGGCTCGGCTCTTAAAAAGGATATAACGGTAAGGACCCTTTGTCTTTCTGTGCTGTAGGTCCTAGGTCTCATAGAAAAAAGCAATGTACAGGCATTCCTGAAATCTCTGAAGTAGCTCCTATCACCTGTGAATGGATCTGGAAGAGATACTAAAGGTTCTTGCACAGGGTCATGACAAACATGTCTAGGTGTTACTGTACCTTTAATAATATCACGGAGTGTCTGGTTTTCCACCTGTAGTTCTCTAAGTCCCTGAGTGAGGAGATCTACTCTCTGTGAAAGGTTAACGACACAATTAGAAAGTTCTGCTTGATCCATGTTTAAAGGCTTGTTAGTATGTTAGGATTGCTGTAAGCGAATCAAATGAGCAGAGCTAGTTAATAGAAAAGATGATCTTGGAATTGCTATAACACAATTGTGCTTATATATATGTTGCTACGAATTTGTAAAACAGAAACCAACACTGAAATGATACTGTAACAAAAGTAGCGTTTGTTATAACATAAGGAGATTTGTTCCTGTACATCTAGATACTGGAGAAATCCTCCCATGTCTAATAGTGTGATCACAAGGTAAATATCTTTTCCAACTAGGCAATGAATAAATACGTATGTTTAAACAATAAGAAGTTGGAGCTCTAGACTGAAGTGGAACTCTGATAACGTTAGTAACGCTGCATAAGTGGTTCTGACAAAGTAACATGAGAGAGCGGATACAGTGCAAGTATCTGTTAAACAGCTGGTAAACAAAGAAACAATACTGGGAAAGCAGTTCATATATCAATGCTGCAGCAAGCGTCGTACCTCATGCGGTTTGACCGCAAAGTCAGTACTGTGGAGTGGGTCTAGTTGCCGGAAGCGCTGAGCTGAGAGCAGGTTGGAGAAAGATGCAGGTATAACCCGTGGCGAGACGAAACTGCAGGTAGATGAACCTCACAAAGGGGAGGTTAGGTTATACAGGAGGCGGCTTGAAATCCCGGATTAGTGACACCTAGAATAAACTAAGATACTGCCAAAAACTAACAAGCAACGAGTAACAGGAACCTGAGGCTTATAAAGGGAATAAGACACACCCCATGTTAAAGGTATAGCAGGAAGAAAAGGAATTACATAACCGGGACGAGGGAGGAAGAGACCTTGATGTGGTTCTGGGCCTATAAACATTTGGCCAACTGCTGTAACTAACTCTTCCATTTTGCTTTTAATATTTAGCTATGTACTTGCAAGAGAGTGCCAGAATTTCTATTTGTTATGTGTTTATGTGTATATATACACTGTGCGGCCACTTATTAGGTACTGCTGCTGCTCCTCACACCTATGGTGTTGCACGTCACATGGCCACATTATTGGTATAAATACAGCAGAACAACCTTCCTACTATCTGCAGCGAGAATGGGGAAAAGCAGTGATCTAATGAACTTTGAATGTGGCATGATGGTAGGTGCTAGACAAAGCGTATCTGAAACGGAAGTATTTCTGAACTTTTCATGTACCACAGTTTCGAAGGGTGTATTGAGAATGGTGCAATGAACAAAAAGCATCCAGTCAGCGGCAGTCCTGTGAAAGAAAAATGCTCCTTGATGAGAGGTCAGAGGAGGATTGCTAGACTTGTGCAGGCAAACGGGCCATGATTTCGCGTATCACATCAGAATTCAATCTTGGTGCAGAGAAAAACATATTGCAATGCACCACTAGGCTCACCTTGTCGCAGATGGGCTGCAATAGCCGGTGGCCATGTCGGGTGCCAATGTTATCAGAGAAGAACAAGAGAGCACGCCTTCTGTGGGCACAACAACACCAGCACTGGTCCATCGACGACTGGAAAAAGGTTGCTTGGTCTAACTAGTCAAAGTTCCTAGTGTGTGATGTTGATGGCAGGCTGCAAATTTGACAAAAACAGCATGAATCCATGGACCCGTCATGTCTGATGAAAACTGTGCAAGGTTGTGGGAGCGGTGTTATGGTGTGAGGAATGTTTTTCTGGCACACATTTGGTCCATTGTTACCCCTAGATTAACGGACCAAGTGCATCGGTTAATGGTGACAACTTATGCTCAGGCAGATGGTTACTTCTAGCAGGATAATAGGCCGGCGCACTATGGGATGGTTCCTGGGACATGACATGACAATGACTTTTCTTTGCTGCAGTGGCCTTCTCAGTCCTCGGATCTCAATCCTATTGAACATCTTTGGGATGAGCTGGAAAGGGCTATTCGCAGCAGGCCTACACCTTTGTTGAATCTACAGAAGTTGCGTGTCTGTATGGTACACAATACCTCCACAACATTTTCAGCATCTTGTTGAATCCATGCCTAGACTAATTCAGGCTGTTTTTTTTAAAGGAGGCTCAACACGCTACTAAGTAGCTGTACCTAATAAAGTGGCCGCATAGTGTATATATCACTATATATCACTACCGGGCCCTGGACACTATGTTATGGCTAAAATTTACTGGGCCTTGAGGTAACTTACGTGAGAACCACTGATCTAGAGAATTGTTTTTAAGGAGTTAAACCAGTGAGGATGAAAGTGGAAAGGTTCTGACTTCAAAAATTTCAAAAACATAAAAAAAAATTCCTAACATTTTGTATTATAGAGAAGTTCTAGAACTTGTTGCTAAAATTTCTGAATCCCACCACTGCATATGTTCCTTTTGTCATTGGCTCTCCCAGTAGTGCATTGCTGCTCCCTTAAAAAAAGACTACCAAGAGAATGAAGCAGATACAATTACAGAAGTAAATTGGAAAGTTGTTCTATCTGGATCATAAGATAAAATATTTGATTTTTATGGCCCTTTTAAAATATTTGCTTAATCCAAAAAGGACTATTTACAAATCCATACAATAAAAAAAAAAAAAGCCATTCCTGATCTGAATAAACCGTTGTTTTCATGCGGTAATTGTCCACGTCAGCTAGTGAGCAATAGCATTGCAGAGTCTATTGGCGCTTTACAAATAACTGATAATAATGGATGTCTAAATTTTAGTTGCACTTCTTCCAGTTAGCTTTTATTAAATAAAGCATATTTGTAACACATTTAACTACTGCTCTTTCTTATACATAGCGTTGGACGTGTTGAACAAATTAGGTTAAGTAAAATATTTTTAAAGGGACATAAAAACCATTTTCAATTGCTCTGTTCAATTGATATCCTTTGTTGAAAAGCATACCTAGGTAGATAAAGAAGCTGCTGATTGGTGGCTGCACATATATGACCCTAATTTTTGGCTTACCGATGTGTTCAGCTAGCTCCCAGCAGTGCATTGCTACTCATTCAATAAAGGATATGAAGAGAATGAAGCAAAATTGATAATAGAAGTATATTGGAAGGTTGTTAAACAATGTATGCTCATAAAATAAAAATGTTAAGGTTGTCCATGTATAATAAACATATTTCTGCTTTGATAGAGTATAATTAGAAATTTGCCTGGGAGATGATCCTTATGAGAAGTTTGGCACAAGGGCCCATTAAGCTTCTGTAGCTCTCTGGGGATTTGTTGAATCCTATTTTTAGCACATGCTTAGGGAAGGTCATTTGCACAAAGAGCTCATTTATGAACACATTTTAACTGTATCTAAGATGGACCATTTGTTCTGATTTGCTATGTAATATTACTAAAAGGAAAATAAAATAACAAACAAGTTGTATAAGTTATGCCTAACAAAAAAAGATGTGTGTCTTTTTTGTTTTGTTGTTGCAAGCTTTCAAAGCGCTACGGCTCCATCAGGCATAACTGAAATAGATATTTTCAGCAGACAGAATAGTGTAAGAGCGAGCAACCTTGACTTTTCAAACATTAATTGATATTGTAAACCATTGCTTCTCAACTGCGGTCCTCAAGTACCCTAAACAGGCCAGGTTTTCATTATAGCTGAACCAGTGCACAGGCGAAATAATCAGCGGATCAGTGAGACCAGGTTACTAACCATGGTGTTACTGATTGGCTGATTATTTAACCTGTGCGCTGGTTCAGCTATAATGAAAACCTGGCCTGTTGGGGGTACTTTAGTACAGTGGTTGAGAACCACTGTTCTAAACAACTGTCCAATGTTTGCTGATCATTCTGATTTTTTTTTTTTTTTACCTTCACTCAAATTATACATTCAATTGTCCCATTATAATCAAAAGTTTGCCATTTAAAAACTTTGTACTTGACACAATATACTTAGTTATTATTGATGATGACTGCTTAATATTTGCATGCAGGTTTTTCTGCCTAACAATTTCTCATAATTTTGGGTAATTTTGTTATTAAGGTTTTTATAGTTACAATTGTCCTTAGTAATTGTTGATACCTCCATTGAGAAGGTCCTTATTTGCTATTGCTGTAAGGATGCACTATGTGAGTGTTCCTTTAAGTTTATTTTTTAAGTGCAGTTTCCTTTTTACTTTCACACCGCACAGGTGGTGTCTACTGGGAAAAGACACAAAGAGAGGTAGAGGTAGGAATAGGTTGGCCTCATACCTAGGGCTCTGGTAAAGACCTCACTAACATATCTTGTACATATAACTGATAATAGCTGAATGTAAGAATAAGTGCCAAGCAACAGTAACTGCTATAATGTGCAAATTCCTTATGAATATAGATCTGCAGAGGGCGCTATACTTGAAAGAATGTGGGGTCTGGATGCAATATGCAGCTAAACATTATATAAATACCAGTAATAAAAGAGAATGGTGAAAGATAAAAAAGAGAAGTATAATGTAGATATACGTGGTATGTGCACATATATGTACAACAAACCTAATGTTTGAAAATGCACATATGTAGACGTGCGAAGAAATATATTTAATAAAAACTGAAAATAGAAAAAAAAAGGAAAGAAACAGAAAATTAAATTTTTTAAAAAAAAAACATGATAAAATTCAAAATACCAAGGATAAAAAAAGAATGAAAATTATAATGAAAGTCCACAAGTCAGCTCTTCTTCTGCAGATTGGGCTTGCAGAAGTGATCTAGAAGAAAAATAAAGAAGAGCCGACTCATGGTGCAGAAACTTCAATATTCAAATGTATATGTGTTTATAAAGTGCGGCCAAATGGCTACTCACAAGGAAATA
>CAJPDP010102431.1:5095-15344 GCA_905336975.1 Bombina variegata variegata | reverse complement strand
TGATGAAACTTTAAAAAATACATCTACATGTTACTCATGGACTAATCTTTTCTTTGAATGCATTATTCTTTCTAGCATGTATTTAGTGTTTAATGTCCCTTTAATCTAAAAACTAGCAATGCACAGTCCATAAAGGTAGAAGGATACCAGATCCATTCATTTGAAATAGAAATTTTACTTGCAACTCACCATTATGCTAATGTTCATTCTTTGTACTTTTTCGTCTTGTCTTTTTATATCTTCCTATATGTACTTTAAATCAGATGTATTTATGTAATCACTTTAAATTTAAATACAACTTTTATAAATACACATTTTATTTTTATGTTTACTGTTTAGACATCGTTATATTTCAGTCCCCTGTATAGTAAAAAAAAAAAATCTAAATAGTTATTTTGCACAAACATAACTAAGAGAGTTTCTTTATTCTGTATCGGTTTTGCTAATATTTGTTTTGGTAAACTAAATAATCTTATTGAGACAGCATGGCAATTGTAACATCAAAGTGCATGTATAACCCTTGATTCATATTTGTGATAACTAAGGATAGATCATTTTTGGAAGACATTCCGCATTGTGCAGATATTTTTAAGACATTGGGGGCCGATTTATCAAAGTCTGGCAGACAATATATGTTGTAGCGTATCATGTCCGCCAGACATCGCTGAATGCAGACAGCATACGCTGTTGGCATTTAACATTGCACAAGCAGTTCTAGTGAACTGCTTGTGCAATGCCGCCCCCAGCAGATTCGCTGCCAATCAGCCGCTAGCAAGGGATGTCAATCAACCCGATCGTATAGGATCGGGCGGATTGATGTCCGCAGCTTCAGAGACAGTGGGCCAGTTAAGGAGCAGCAGTCTTAAGAGCGCTGCTTCATAACTGCTGTTTCTGGCGAGCCTGAAGGCTCAAGCAGAAACAGGGGCATCAGGAGCCATTTGGCCCTTGATAATTCGGCCCCATAATGTAAAATAGCATATTTATTACTACTACAAACAAGAAAATCCATAAACTCATAAACACATTGTCAAGAACATTAAGCATCATACAGGAAGTGTCATTCTGACATTCTATTTAATTTAAAATGATATTGTTTATATCAATGTGCAAAACATAGTACTACTCATAGGCATATAAAATGGCATTTAGTTATACAACACACCGTTTTTTATATTTTTTTATTTGGCAAAGTAATAAATAATTCACTTGTACTTTTCATCTAAATTAAGCTGAATAACAAAAAATATCGTAAAAATAAATTTTAAATCTTATCTATATGTAAATTTCTATTTTTGTTCAGGACAGGAACTGTGTTGTGTTAATTGAAACGTATTTCATTTTGCAAGTTACATGCTGATTTTAATTTATTCCTCTCTTGTTGCAAATTACATTATTTATTTCCTTTTGCTATTAGCCTTTTTTTCAACCATCTTAAAAAAAATATCTTTAATAATTCATCTGGGAGGTCGTTTTTAGAGTTTGATTACAGTAATAAAAATGTATTTTCAACACTAAATCTACTACAAAGTGATTTTACAAATATGTAACTTTACCTTCTGTAGTATTTTATATGTTTATTTATTATTTATTTCTTTCTAGTTAATGGATTCTTGATGAATAGGTTGAAAGACTAAAGTGATAGAACAGCAATTTCACTTTGCTTTGGGGAATAACCTTCCAATATCTCTCCATGTATGTTATTATGTTTTAATACTTGTAACTACTATTTTGTATGCAATGAATGCAAACGGAATATACACATTCGTTATTGAAGAAATAATTATTTACGTACCTGTTATGTCACTTCACAAATATAGCAAGAAATATCTTAATACAGGTACAAATCCCCAAATCTGGAATTTCAAAATCCAAACTTAGGGGCCGATTTATCAAAGTCCGGCTGACATCATACGCTGTAGGGTATCATGTCCGCCAGACCGCTGAATGCTGACAGCATATGCTGTGGGCATTTAACATTGCACAAGCAGTTCTGGTGAACTGCTTGTGCAATGCTGCACCCTGCAGACTCGTGGCCAATCGGCCGCTAGCAGGGGGTGTCAATCAACCCGATTGTAAACGATCGACCGGATTGATGTCCGCAGCCTCAGAGGCGGCAGACCAGTTAAGGAGCAGAGGTCTTAAGACCGCTGCTTCATAACTGCTGTTTCCAGCGAGCCCAAAGGCTCGCACGGAAACAGGGGCATCAGGGGCCATTCGGCCCTTGATAAATCGGCCCCATATTCTGAAGTCAAAACTTTCTAATTAATATTTTTTTGAAAATAAAATTATCAACAATTACTATTTTTCCCCGCCTATAAGTCACAATCTTCTCTCTGCATATTTAGTTTGATTTTTGTGTCCTAAAATGCAAATAGTCTATATTTATTTCAAACCAAAAATATTACCTGTCTGATTACAGTACTGTACTTTCTTTCTAATGGTGCTATGTATACAAAAGTATTAAACATGATATAAAACTACCTTTAGGATATATGTATTGGCTATATTATGACATGTAAATATTGCCTAAATGAGATATTGTTGTTTACACTTGGTTCCATTCCCTTTCCTAACTGTTCCATTTTAAAAATACAAATATTCTGAAATCCAAACTATTACAAAATCCAAACCTTTTCCACTCCCAAGCAGTTTGGATAATAGTTTTCTACCTGTATTAATTCATACGTTAATTTGGCCTACAGTTGTAAAAACCCTCAAACCAATATTTACAACCAGCATTGAATTGGAACTAACTTGAATGTGCTATAGTTAGCAAGGTTGGACAAGCAGCAAATGATCTGTTCCTTACATGTTTTACATTTAAATGCAGTCTGTGAAGGTCTCCATGAAATTCACTCAGCCAATAGTTATGTATGAGATCTTCAATCCATCTCACCGACTTGAAGATAATGAAATGCTATGTGGGATGAATCTTAGAAACCTCATTACTTCCAAATGACTGCATGTCAGAGAAGTCAGCATGATGCAAGAAATGACTCCTCTTACCTTACTGGCTAATCAGTCTAAGCATATATTCTGCTTATTTTATAATTATGTGACACTTTCAGTTTGAGCTACTGTGTGTTATTTAAGGAACACTTGCAGTGTGTTTTTATTCTTAAGTATTTTTTTCTTACAATAGAATTTTGCATAACAGAGATGATCTTGAAGGCTGTAAGGAACTTTAATAATTCCTAGGGTATGTGTGAGGCCATCATGAGAATTAATTAAGCAGGCGCACAATAATTAATCAGTCATTACAAATGGATCAGATCTCTGGTTGATTTTATAAATATCCCCCAAATGCCCCCAAAATACTGTGTAGTGTATTTTATTAAAAAATAAAGATAGCAGCATTTTTATTTTTTAATAAAGTAACTTCACTAGGCAGTATTTTGGGGCTAAAGTTGGCGGGAGCGTGGTGTTAGAAAAAAAAACCCTTTGCTTTGCTTAGGTTCTGAACGAGGTTCCCATTGGAGCCTATGGAAGCTCGTTCTTATGAGCGTAATGCTTCCCAGCAATGCTAACAACTTGTATACCAGCGCACATTAGCGTGCACTGGTAATACACAGTGGATCGCAAATATCGCTTTCATGAAAGCGATATTTAGCGTTCCACTTGTAATCTGGCCCTAAATAGGGCATATTCCTTTTTTTATTTACAATATTTATTATTTTATTATTTATTATTTTTCAAGTCAAACAATATCCAATAAAGACAAAACAGTTACAAAGGATCCTGTTACATACAAAATATTTGAATCTCGATGTTTTGTAATTAAAGCATTTACAAAAAGCACTATATATTCATAAGAGTCTTTGTATAAAGAATGTAAACGAAAACTTATTACATGTAAATATAAAGAAAGTATAATTTCGGCCAGGGCATATTCCTTTCTGAAATCCAAGAAGGAAACCATTTATAATTTTCCACATATTATTAATTCCATTCTGTATCTATTTTATTGCATGTAAAAAATGAATTTCAAAAAAGCAACTGGGTATGAGAAGGATTAGATATCCAAAACCATTATACACCTAAGCTAGATACTACATGTGTTCGCCTTTGTGCTTGATGCTTCAATTATTGTTAACTGAACTGCTGTCAATCACTATTGAGCCTTGCTTGGTCTATTTATCTCAGCCTGTTTTATTTGTTTATGAAAAAATAAAAGTTAGTTTTGCACCTTCGTATCAATAGCACGTTCTCCTTTTGTAATAATAGTACAAATTGGAATGTGTGTCAAAATCATCTAACCCCTAATGAAAGAGAGCAAACTAAAAACACAGAATCAAGTGTTCTATTAAAATGCTGGAAAACAATATAACATGTGATAGATTTTAGACAACCTAAACCTTTTACAAAATAAACTTATATTAGATTTCTTAGAACAGTCTATAGATTGCCAGCATATCTGACTCTTCTTTTTTTAGTCTATAAAAGCGTTGTTGTTAGAATGTTTCAGGATTAAATCCCTTAAGTGAAATTCTATAAATCAATATAAAGTAAAAAAAAAAAAAAAATCCTTGTTCACTGCTGTTATCTCTGGGTCTTATCTTCTCAAGATTTTCTCCCATTTATTTTTTTTTTTTAGTAAACCATATCTTAAAGAAAAAAGTATTCTCAGTTCTCAATATCAAACTAAAATAATGACAATTGTTGGCCCTTATGCACTAGTTTTTGTGGCCCCCCGACAAAAATAGAACTATGAATGTGCGCCATCATTTTTGTGGCCCCAGGAGAAGCTGAACTAAAAATCTGTGGTTTGGAGTAGCCATAACTTAAAAAAGCCCTCTGTTATGGAAAAATGCAGACACAGACTTCAGCCTTACCTACGTGTGTCCCTGTGCCACTGGACAAATATTTAATTATTTGTGCATTTAAAAGCCATAAATAAATTTCGACCCATAAGGCTTCTACATTATTTATCTGAGGCTTCCATGTGTTAGAGATTTGGCCATTACTGAAATAAAGTCATAAAATATTGCCAGAAAATAATAAACCCTCAGAGATGAATTTATCTAAATGCAAAAGATCCTATGCAAAGTGACATTATACAGTTGCTGTGAAAAAAATCAGTTAAAAGAGATGTCTAACAAAGGGCCTGACGTTCAAAAACTCACCGTCATAGAGAGAAACCACGCATTATTTTGCAATGTAAGAGTCTCTCCTTCACATCCAGAACCCTACACAGGGCCAGATTACAAGTGGCTAATTTTTTTTCACTCACTAGAGGTAAGCTTTTAATGTGGGTAGGTTAGCGTGTATTACAAGTTGAAAGTAAAACGTCTGCTGAAGCAAGCCAATTATTGCTTGTCGCGTATCCCACGATAACATTAGCAAGCTACTAGTAATCTAGCCCATAGTGATGTAAACAGCTATGAAGCAAATAAAATATCCTTTTAAAATTCTTTGAGGGACCTCACAATACTGACAAGACTCTGATAATCTGACCAGAAAAGTGAGTTTTAGATCATTGGGTCCAAAGTCTCAATTTTGATGACTGCTATTATTTTGTGACCTCCACTATGTATACAAAAGAGTTTCAGAACCAACCTATTGTTTAGCATATTTTTCCTAACTGTGACTTCCACCAAAAATTAAACCTTCAATACCAATGACCTAGGGTGTAGATGCTCAAAAGCTCACCTTTTCAGGTGAGATTAGCTAATAAGATCCACCATCAATACTATGGGATTCCTCAAAGTATTCTAAAAAGGGAAGTATAATATAGTAGTCAATTCAATGAGAGTGATATTGCATTAACACTTTGAATTTATAATTTTTTTAGACTTTAGATTCTGGGATCTGTGGTGTAGATTTAACAACAATTGCTGGGCGGACAAGGGCAGACATCGCCGATCAATACGCTGCTTGCATTTATAATTGGACAAGCAGCTGCTTGTGCAACTCTAACCCCTTCTCACACATGGCCACTTGCGCACAAGCAGGGTCTGTCAGTCACCTTAGACAGACAAGTCTGTTATGATTGCGCACCGCCAGCTTAAAATTGGTGTATAGATTTCTCATGAGTTAGACTGCAGCCAAAGGCTCTCTAAAGCTGCATTCACAGATTTTTATTTTATTGAGGTTTTTAGTAAAGTCTGCATTACAATAAAAATTTGCCACAGTTCAACATAAACAAGTAGAAGTACCATTGTAGTACCATAGTGAAAAATTGTACAGCTCAGTGATAAATTGGTGAGAATATATTCACCAAGTATAGAAGTATGAGTACTACATTACAAACAGATTCAAATAGTAACCTGTATACCAAGTAATAATATGAAAAAAACACTCTAAACCTCTTTTTATAAGTTTATAGGAACCTCCTAAGCTATTAATGGGCCACTCTTGGACCCACACGTAATATCCAGTATTGACGGAGGTAGACTAGAATGAAATATAATTTTATGAATCTCCCCAATGATGTATGGGCTAATAATGAACCAATGTAATGGTTCTGAAATGGCTGGAGGTGAAAAACTGTAATGATAAACGGTCTCTTTTTGGACCATGACACAAAATATATAATCAGTAGGTTATGACAAACAATTAAAAGACCTTAAAGTTTATAGCAGACAAAGAGCTGCTTAGTGATAAACCCAGACAAAGACTGGGAATGGACCTTGAAATAAAGGTGAGATGGTATAGCAGGCTAAACGTCTTATGGCATCTATATACAACAGAGCGCTCTGGGGTCTATGATATCTGTTTACAACACAGCAGGCTTAAGATAAATCTATGATTGTAGGGGTTATATGAAAATACCACAATGGGAATGTGAGGGGGGTACTTATGTTAGGGCTTAAACTAAAATAAGACTTGAGAATAGCTAGGACACAAGGAATCTCACAGTAATAAAGGGGCTATAATATGTCTATCTAGTGAACCCAGCTGGGGCCTACAGAGAGCCTGTAACTAGAACTCACAGCATACCACACCACCTCGGCCGATGGCAGTGCGGGTGAATGGCGAGTAATTCCAGGGCCCTGATGAGAACCCCCGAGAATTATATTCACATCAGTCAAACAATTTAATGTGCATAGCCCAAGTCTCATACTTTCGTATATATGGAATGAATTACCTATCCATGTCTATGTATCCCCATTCACAATATACATACTGTCTGTGATAAGTTAGAGTCATTTAATAAACAAACTAAGAACTAAATACAATTAATATACCCCTTTCTACAACCTTAAACCCCAACAAAGCTAGAAGACAGAGGTTCATTATATTAGGTAGCGGGTGACCCCCCTTGATTTATATAATAAAACACGAACCTGTTGTGCTAAATAACATAGAACATATAAACCTAACACATTCACAGTTTCATTATATTCAAAATATCCATGTATAGAAATCTTTGGGGAAAGACAAAAGATCGGACTAAGCAGAACAATAACAGGTTAACTTTAAACATTTTAACAATGAGACCTCAGTTCAGCGTGAAATATAAATGGGTACTAGGATCTATCGAGCGTTAGGCCGGGAGTCTTGGATCCCATATCCGCTGTCTGCATTACCCAACCCCCGACCTGGTGCATGTATGAAAGGTGTCCAGCTGGGAAATCAGAGTCGCTATAGCTCCCAAGTGATTATGAAGTAAGAAATGTTCTTTGCAAACATGGTCTCTTAGGGGAATCAAATTATCCATCTTTAGGGTGCAGGGAGCCTTTCCCTTCAACAGCCGGCTTAGATCATTGCCCTCGATATTAAAACTTGCCAATGTATCTTGTGGACCACACACCAGCAAAACTAGGGGTCTTAACTGCAGAATTTTACCTGGTGCCTTCACATCAGAGCTCGAATACATTAGTAAGTGAACCAGACCTGCTGTCTCCCTTTCTGGATCACACGAGCCTGCAGTAATATCCTGTGATGCATTAACAGCATGAGCCATGTAGCTTTGAGCGTGTGGACGCTCCGACTGTACTGGCTTATTCAAAATAGGAATGTCCATGTCCGGCGGCTGATAGTATTCAATAGACTCCGTGGATGGAGCAGTATGGTGAGCTGCAACCGTTAAAAGTAGCATGCTGAGGTCCTTTTGCATCAGTTCATAGGATTGCGAGATCGCAGTCTTTAATGCGCACTCCCATGCGTCCACGGCTGCTAAAGCATCCATAGTATGACCTTTTTAGAATCCTCTGTCCTCCTGCAACAATATTATCTGCGGTATGATGTAAATAATAATCTATGAAGCTCCCGGTGATAGTATATACCCAGAGCGGATTAGTCCTGCTGACCCCAAAAAACTGGGGGGGGGGGTGTTGTTAATGATTCTTTTGTCCTTAAGCCGCCATTTGAACCGCTTTCTTCTTGTAGGCTATAAGATTCGTAGCAGTAGGGAAGATAGCTTCATTTGTTATCTTTCGGTTCAGCTGTTCTTCCTCTTCCAGAGGATATGTTCTTAACAAGGAGAAAATAGATATATAGAACAATAAGTCCCAAGTTATCTCTGGTTTATGTGGAGCTTCTCTTTCTGCTACTTGCCATGGCGGCTGCTAGGACACGCCCCGCATTCACAGCTTTTTAAATGGAGCCCATGTATAAAGCTGTACATGCAGCTTTGGAGCCTGTGTAATATAATAACCTTGCACTTTCCTGTGAGATTCTGCATTCTAGAGCTTCATTACTTTCTTTGTGAGGCAGCTCACAGCTCACAATTTTCAGATAGCAGTGAGGTCGTAGCATATGAGGTTTGCAAGATAATTTGATTCCATTCTCCACCCCCTAATATTCCTCAACTACAATTAAACCCTACTGACCACTGATCTAATTCCACTACTGATGGACACACTCCCTACACCACAATTAAACTCTAATCACCATTTACCTGACCCTACCATCACAATTAAACATTGTACATTAATCAGCCAATCCTTACTACTACCATAATAATTTCTATCAATCTCTGACCTTATTTCTCCTCCAGAATTAATGTTAATTATGCCCAATCCCCATTGCAATTAAAGTAACCCTAAGTGGACCCTGTCCCAGCACAACATCCCCTAATACCCAATAACTGCCTCCTATTTGACTTCCACTATTATTACTATTATTATTTTTTATTTTTTTTGTTTGTTTATTTATTTATTTGTAAAGCTCCACATAATTCCATAGCCCTGGGTGCAAAATTAGGGTTATACAATGACAAAGATTTGTAGAAATATGGATTTACATAACAGACTAGACAAAGCAAGTTAGTATAGGAGGAGGTGGTCCCTACTCTGAAGAGCTTACAATCTGCACAAAAGACACTCTACATACTGATGATCCCCTCCTCTACATATTCCCCTCCTACATCACAAACACCCAAACCCCTCCTAAAACTTAAACATCAAAAAGCAAAAATAAATAAGTAAAAAATAAAAAATTGTAAATCTTACAAATTCATTTTCTAAGGTCCATTTCTAGTCAGCAAGTAACAGGCCTTTTCATACTTGGTCCTCTGTTCTGGTTCTTCAAATGGGTTACCTTCTACATTTTATCACATTTAATTACAATTCTGATTGATCAATCATGTTAACCACTCATGATTGCAGATAAACAGGTTCAATGTCATAATTAGACCCATCCAGTGGTGAATGAAAATTGAACAAAACTTCAGGTAAGTGAAAAGGAATGGTTCCAATAGGCTTTTAGTTAGATATTGGAAGTTATAAAAACTGGGAGGTTAAAGTGTAGAATGTGGAGAGTAAGGGAATGGTGTAGTGACTTGAACTATATTTTAATCTGTTATTAAAAGCAATTAAAACCAAATAAATTCTAGATAGAATGATGCATTCAAAGAAAAAAACTGTAGATGTGTTTTTTAAACTTTCATTAGCTGTTCAAATATTGAGAAAATAAGTGTAAAGTTTTAGTGTCTATAAAACAATGGGAGCTGCCATCTTGTCACTTAGGTTACCTTTACTGCTGTGGCCAATTAGGAACAGTTATAAATAGGTCATTAGAATGTTTTTTTTTTTATGAATGTAATGCATATGTCTGCAGGTGTTTGTGTGTGGGGTATTTGTATGTTTAGTGTTTTTGTGTGTGGGTGTTTGTATGTTTAGTATGTGTGTTATAAGTGTCTGGATGTGTGTGTGTTTGGTAGGGTGTCTGTTGTGTGTGTTAAGTGTTCATTTATGTGTGTATGGGGCGTGTTTGTATATTTAGTATGTTTGAGTGTGTTATGTGTGCATATATGTGTGTGTGTGTGGGGGGCTTGGTTGTATGTTTAGTGTGTTTGTGTGTGTTA
>CAJPDP010102237.1:0-10389 GCA_905336975.1 Bombina variegata variegata | reverse complement strand
TGCGTATCACCTTCTAGGAGGCTGATATAGGACTTAGTGTCGCCATAGACATCCTCATCCTCCCCAGTGAATGCATGAGTGTTTATGCAGTCTTCCTCAAGAATAACAAATAAACAAAATCCGAATGTTATTAGAGACTGAAAATTAACTCTGCGTTTATTACAATTGTTTGTCAATGGTCTATCTACCATTGAAAAACAATTGCAATAAACACAGAGTTAATTTGCAATCTCTAATAACTTTCAGATTCTGTGTATTTCTTATGGAAGACCTTATGAAAATGTTGTAGTTACACATTATTTATTGTCTATTTAAGGACCTTAAAGTGACTGTAGACTTTAGCTTTATTAAACTACATAGTCATAGTTTCAACACAACTGTTGTTATTTATCTGCCTTATTACCTAATGACCTGTAGAAGTTTCTTTGAAAACTCAATTTTATTCTGTCCCCATAGAGTGCTGCTCTGACTGTCCCCATATCTGCAGCTCTTTCTTCTCTTTTTGTTGAGCCAACAAGAATTTTTCCATCTGACCCCTGTCTT
Source organism: Bombina variegata variegata (assembly GCA_905336975.1). Classification (NCBI taxonomy): domain Eukaryota; kingdom Metazoa; phylum Chordata; class Amphibia; order Anura; family Bombinatoridae; genus Bombina; species Bombina variegata. Next base: position 9,846 of record CAJPDP010102237.1, on the reverse strand, counting down.
TTTACATAGAGCACATTCATGAATAAGGCTGTCAGCTTGATTAATACAATTGCTCATTAAGTTCTAAGGGGTTAAAATCAGTATCTCTCTATAGATGCAGTAACCACAATGAAATAAGCATGATTCAGAGAGATTCAGACAGTGCATGCAATTTTAAACAACTTTCCAAATTACTTCTTTTACTTGTTGAAAAGGATACCCAGATAGATTTAGGAGCTGCTGATTGGTTGCTGCACATACATTCCTCATGTTATTTGCTCACTTAATGTATTAACTAGCTCCCATTAGTGCATTTCTGTTTCTTCAACAAAGGATACAAGATAATGAAGCAATTAAATGATAAAAGTAAATTGGACAGTTGGAGGGACGGAGCTAGCCAGCATATTGAGCAGACGTGCATGATCACAGCTCCTCCATTTATCTTTGTTTAAAGTGATTACTGGCGTTAATTTTGCCCTAAAATTGACAAGGTAACCATCTTATACTCTACACATAGGGAGGGTTTTACCCTTCAGACCATACAGAGCGACAGGTCAAGCACCGGCTATCTCTAAAGGCATCCTGGCATTAGGTTTACAGAACAGGGGCGACACTACTTGATTCCGCTCCAACACGCAACTGGAGATCAAGTCAGAAGGCTGCACACAGGGAGGCAAGTACCTACTTCTACTGAGATACAGCGACCTACCGGGCCATCAGTGGATCAGGTACTGAGAGTGGTCTTCCAGACAGAGAAGCCTTTCGCTCCCCACGTGGCAATATAGGCTGCATGGTAAGGCCGCACTATGGATATCTAAGGCTGGGGCTAGCTGCACGACAGTTTGCAGGATACCGATAGTCTGCAACCCTGGTGGATACAAAGCAGCAGATAGCAGAATGGAGGATTCGTTGGATCTTGGCGCGACTTGCCATCTCTAAAAGTAAGTGCATAGCAATGCAGATGCCTATACAGGGACCTGTATCAGCACCTCTAGTCCCTACAAAGAGCAACCAAAGCCATAACTAGAGGCACCAGGGCGCCGATTAGGGCCAATAAGATCATATATAAGGCCTCTGCGGTACTTCTCCTTAGAAAATACCAGAAACAGGCAGGGGTCTCACCGTCTTACGACGGCTAACACCATATCCAAGTGCCAGCAACCCCCAGGGAACACTTCAGAAACTTTAAATTAATCTGACCCTACACTTAGGCTGGAGAATTCACTGGTCTGATTGGCCCACTGATATGAAAGTATTCTCAGTATGCTAATGTAACTGACCCTGGATTTAGGCGGTCAGGGGCTTATAGTGGGCCTCAGGATTTCCGTAGCAACAAGTCAAGATATGTGCTACCAGTAATTAAGCAGACTAAGATGTCTCAACACGGATTATACAATATAGATTATTGTGTGTGGACTATCTATAAAGGGGACATTCAACAGAGGGTTATCTTACCATGCCACAAGGGTCTAAAAAGAAGGCCGAAAATTCCACAGACTATAAAAAATCGGTAGCTGACCATTTCAAATCAAAGACTCCACTTGAGAAATCGGTGGAGCTAAGATACTCTATAACTAGCCCGCCCGAAGAGGAGACCTCACTAGATCAGTGCTCCCAGATTACCTTTAATCCAGATCATTTAATGGCATCAGACATAGTTTCTACCCTCACGCAGAAGCTCAACAGTCTTCAGGACTCTCTCACCAAAACATTTAAGAGTTCGGTGGCAGAACTACGTAAGGACATTGGAGCAATTGGTGAGAGGGTAGATACCTTAGAACAGAAACAGGAGGATCTGGCAGTGGAACAGGCTAATCTCTCAAATCACTCGCAAATAATGGTAGATATGATTGATGCAATGGAGGCAAAAATGGCATATATTGAAGATAGATCCTGCCAAAATAATTTAAGGTTTCGGGGGATCCCAGAGGAAGTCACAATGCAAGATCTGGAACCCTTTCTCACTGAATTTTGTGATTACTTAAAGGCCCCCGCAGATTCCAAGTGAAAATTTGATAGCTAGGGTGCATAGGTTACCTAGAGGAAGGAATGTCTCATCAGAAAAACCTGGAGATATCATTGCCAGCTTTCATTTCTTTACATGTAAAGAACAGATCACTAAAGCTATGTTCTCTAATCCTACTCTTCCAGAACGTTTTCAGAACATTCAAGTCTTCCTAAACTTATCAAAGTTTACCATCCCAAAAAGTGCTACCTTCAGAGACATCACTAAAACCCTATGCCAAATGGGAATTAAGTATAGATGGGAATATCCAATGAAGCTTATTATCCACAAGGAAGGTCGCCTATTCGTGGCTGACATGCCTTCTAAGGGCCAACATTACTTGAAAGAGTGGGCCTCTACTTCTGCTCTGCAGTCTAATGACCAACAACCAATCTCCAGAGAGGAAGAACCCCAAAATCTTCATCAGGGGCACTTAGTCCGTCTGCCTCTGAATGGCGTCCTCTGCCGCAAAGATCTACACTTGGCAAACGCCAATCCCCTAACTTGGATTTGATCCCACAACAGGCACACAATTGCTTTACACACATGTTTTTGAGAGAAGTGAGTACTCAAGCTACTAAGTGATCTGCATGTTAAATATATTAAGTATTATATTCTGGGGGTGGTAATGGGGAAAGTTTTTTTTTACTTTTTTACTAATTAAGGACTCATTTTGACTTTGGGTTGAGTGACGTCTCCAGTATTATGGCCTCAGTTCTAGAAGAGGTGTTTAGTGTCACACTCCACTACCTTGACCACTTACACATGAAGTCTTAGGCTGGACTCCTAGAGGACTCCTTGGGACTTTGGGTTTATTGTAGTATGCAGTTCATCTAATAGTATATAAGATCATATTTCCTAGCTAGAGATAGAGGAAACTTATTAATGTTAATACAAGTCTATTCTGGTGGGGAAGAAGCTACACTAGACATTTATGTCAATAATTTAGTTATTATAATATCCAGCTATTACGCGCAATCTATTTTGAGAGTCTTGTGTTTTACTGGTTGGATAATGGTTAACCATGTTACTTTTAATGTTATCTAGATTTGCTATAAGAAAGGGTAAGCTACTCTGAAATGTCAAGGAAAGTACTCCCAGGAAGGAGATCTAGGACGGCCCTGAGCCTGATTGTGCTCAGGTGTAGGAAATTAGCTTTCCAAGGGATAGAGTAGACTAGCGTTCACTTTTAACTGACCCTTAAGATTATTTGCATTTCTTAGTTTAGAAAGATTCAGAAATGTCCACTGGTTATATTGAGTTATCTTGTTAATGTTGTTTAGATATACTTTACGGAAGTGTATGCTGCTCTGAAATGTCGAAGAAAACATTCCCAGAGATGGGATTCATGACGACTTTGACCTGATTACGGTCAGGAGAAGGCAATTAATTCCTCAAAGGACAGATCAGACTAGTATATCCTCTCAACCGATTCTTAGGACCATCTACATTACGCAGTCGGGAGAGAGTCAGAAATATTCATTGATGTTATTAAGTAATTTTGTTTGTTCACTGTCATAGGAGTTAACCTCTTCTAGAACAAGATATATATTAGGCATGTTAGACCTTTATACTGCAGCTTGAGCTCTTATAAGAACCAGATAATATATGCAGTCTAGAGAGATTCAGAAATGTCCACTGATGTTATTGAGTTATTTTGTTAATGTTATCTAGATCCGCCATAAGGAAGTGCATGCTACTCTGTAATGTCAAAGAATGCTTTCTCAGGAAAGAGACTCAGGTTTGTCTCGGGCCTGCCTATGGTCAGGCGAAGGTAATTAATTCTTCAAAGGACAGAACAGATTAGCATAACTCCTTAACTAATCCTTAGGATCAATTTCACCACGTAGTCCAGAGATGTCCACTGAGGGGATTTAATTATTTTGTTTGTTGATTGCCATAGGTGTACTCCTTATTTTGAATAAGATTTATACTAGGCATGTTAGACTTCTATACTGTAGCTCGAGATTTTATAGGAGCAAGATATTATATGTGGTATTATTGGCACATGCATTTATTTTAATGAAGTTTATGCTGTTCTGCATTGCCTAAGGAGAGTTTTCCTAAAGATGAGGCCTCTGAGTACATGGCTCCAAATGGAACCTCTACGAGGGTAATTAACTATCTTTTGGGTGGAGCAGGATAGCATACCCATTAAACTGACCCTTAAGGTAATCTTCATCCTACTGTGCCTTTCTATCTTCCAGTAATGCTTTTGGAGGGGGGATCAATCATTGCTGCCCTTGAAACATTCACCTAAATCGTAGGGGTATATTATTTAACATTTTTGCAAGGAAATCCTGTTAAAAGTTTTACAACATGCAGTATATCACAAAGGCTAAATACTAGACTGGATGCTGAGTATACCTGCTATTTATTTACAAATTACTATGTTTATGATCAGGATATTTATTCCCTATTCCTAAGTTATGTTACTTACAAAGTATAATGATGTTTTTGTTCATTTATGGGTTTGTTTGCCACATTTGCTATACTCTCTGATAATTATTGTCACCTCTGCAAGGTCACAGGTCAACCATAATTCTGATGCCCCCACTCAAATATCACAATGCACCCCCCCCCCCCCCGTTCAGGCCCATGTTTTGTATTTCAGTTTCTGAGACCATCCCCAAGGACATCCCACAAGATTTGACACACTATGTAAAGCTTTAAGCTACTTTAATTCTCAACGACTCTATATACCTCTTGTAGGTCACTACTACTGAACATTGCAAACCCCAGCGATGAGTAGATTCTTGATAGTCTAACTTCCCCTACTCCTACCCCCAATCTCATGTTAGCACATTTAATTTGAAGCCCACCCAAGTTTATATAATACAAGGCCCAGGAAGTGAGCCGTAGACATTGTACCATACCCCTGACCGCCAGATAATCTGGGTAACTTTACGACAGATTTCAACTGGTTTCGACCCCCCATTAAACTTTAAACTCAGTAAATGCTAGAACGCAGATTCTAGATACCAATTTTCAACATCTACGCTCCTAACCAAGGCCAGACAGCATTCATAAAAAAGACCCTCACTCTTGTAGACAGAATAAAGCAGGGAACCTTAGTACTGGGTGGAGACTTTAACCTGGTCTGGGATCCATTCATGGATAAGAGAATCCCAGCCAAAAAAGCCCTAGACTCTTTCTCTAAATCGTCGGCACCCAAGTTTCAGAAATTAATTTTCCAACACTCTCTCTATAATATCTGGCGCTCATGCCACCCGGACTCCAGAGACTACTCTTGTTTCTCAGCCTCACACCGATCGTACTCCCATCTTGACTACTTTTTTGCAGATTCTTGGACCTTGAACACGATCATAGAGTCCAAGATACATTATTGCGCATGGTCGGACCATGATACGGTCTCATTTAAGATTCAAGGCGCTGATTCACCCTTTGTGAAACCAGCTTGGAGATTTCCTAAATTTCTCCGGAAGGATCTTACATTTGCAAAACACCTACGGTAAGAACTCGAAAAGTTCTTGGCAGTCAATCAGGTAGACCAAACAACACATCAAATGAGATGGGCAGCTTTGAAAGCATATTTGAGAGGGGTGTGTATATCCAAAGCAGCGTCAATGCGAAAGGATATTAGTGCCCCGTTAGGTAAATTAATATGTGAGCTGAGGTCCACGGAGCACCAGAATAGGAGAGACCCATCTCAGAGAATTTCCGAGGAAATTTCTCGCTTAAAGGGTTTGATAAAGGAACTGGAACTTAAAAGAATCCAAAATGCTCTGTCTACCTTTAAACAACTTACGTACCATAAGAGTAATAAAGTGGATTCTCTATTGGCAAGTAAGCTTAAGAACCATCAAGCAACAGCAAGAATTCCGTATACGGAGATTGGGAAAGCCTTTGCGGATTATTATGATAATTTATACAATATAGCTAAAAATTAGAAACCAGACAAAGCCACGGTAGCAGAGATCTCCCATTTTCTACAGAAACTACACCTACCTACGCTTTTAGAGGAGGCTAAGGACTCCCTATTGGAACCGTTTCACAGGAAAGAGGCAGCATTGGCGATTAAAAATATAGAAAATAACAAAGCTCCCGGGCCAGATGTTTTCCCAGGGTCCTTTTACATAAAGTTTTCCATGCAATTAGTACCTGTTCTACACACATTGGTTAACTAAATTAAATCTGAAGGGCAAATTCTAAAAGAAAACCTTGAGGCTTTTATCTTAGCCATTCCTAAGCCTAGCAAAGATATTTCTCTATGTAGCAAATATAGACCGATATCATTGATAAATGTAGACACCAAACTTTATTCCAAATTACTGGCTGATAGGCTAGTCAATCTCTTACCTACACTCATTCAGGTAGACCAAGTTGGCTTTACCAAGGGATGACAAGGCCCAGACAATATGAGGAGGTTACTCTCTATATTCTCGGACACGGTCAAGAAGGGAACGCCACTTGTGGCCCTCTCTTTGGATGCCAAAAAGGCCTTTGACAGGGTCCGGTGAGAGTTCATTTGGGAGGTTCTAAAGGTTTTTGGCTTCCAGGTTCTTTATTTTTCACCCTTTGCAAGAATTAGAGGCCTGGGTTTCTGCTCCCCAGAAATAACCATCACAAATGGCATTAGGCAGGGGTTTCCACTCTCCCCCCTAATATTCTCACTAGTAATGGAACCTTTTGCCCAAGCTTTTCGAGGCTCCAATCAGATCTCTGGTGTCCCATATGATACGCATGAAGAAAAATTGTCCTTTTTGCAGACAATGTCACCTTGCTTCTGACTAACCCGGGTGCCTCGATTCCATCGGTGTTTCGGCTCACTGATCAATTTAGTAGATTCAGCTATTATAAGTCTAACATTTCAAAATCTGAGGCATACGCTATAAATATCGTATCGAACCAACTAATTACCCTCCAGCAAGGGTTCAATTTCCAGTGGTCCACCAGCCACTTAATGCATCTTGGAGTGATACTAAGTGGTGATACAGACACTGTACTGAATTTTGATAACCTAATTTCCGACATTAAGGCACTTACGCTAAAATGGGACCATCAGGAAATTTAGTGGCTAGGTAGAGTAGCTACAATCAAAATGTCCCTTTACCAAAAGCTTTATATATATTTCAGTGTTTACCAATTAATGTTCCATAAAAAAACCTCCAGAAAATACATCAACTCTTTTTACACTATGTTTGGAAAACAAAATTCAGAGAATTGCATACAAGACTCTTCGAAGACAAGTCTCCAAAGGGGGTGTTTCATTCCCTAATAACGACTTATACTACAAGGTGGCAAGACTCTCTCACATTTCAGCTTGGGGCCCAACAGATGAGAAGCCTGGGTAGTACAGACTGGAGGAAAAAACTCTATCCCAAGGGATTAACCTAGCAGATGCCATTTGGGTTCTGAAACACAGAAATATAAGCAGCCTGATTAGTAATCCTATTGTAAAACAGACTAATATCTGATCTGTATTTCTCGGGGTGTCTAAGCAGCACAACCCAAATGTTTCATTCCTGTAGGGAAACCCCATTGTGGTTTCGATTTGAGAGCTATAGCTATAGAGTCTTAAGCTTGGTTAAATCCTGGGGATTCCCCAGAACATCTTTAAGAGAAAAGACTCAGTGGGAAGAAAGAAGGACTAAAGGCAGAGCTATGACTAGGCCTCTATCATTCCACTACGCTGCCCTAATAAGGGATCACTCGATCGGCCATCCATGGCAAATAAAAGCCTTGAGTAGGGAATTAGATATGGTAATATCTGAAAGTGAACTCAGTACAGCGATCATGCTTACGAAAGAAACCTTACACTGTGTGACAGTTTTAGAAACCTACATGAAGGTAGTATTGAAATGGCACAGAGTCCCAACGAGACTAGCAAAAATGTACGACAATTTTAGGGCGCAATGTTGGAGGAACTGTGACCAGCAAGGTGCGGATTTGCATATTTGGTGGTCTTGCCCAAGGTTGGCGAGACTTTGGCAAGACATTGAAGTGCTTCTCCAATCCGTTAACATTGATATCCATCTGACCTCACAAATGGCTCTTCTTCACATCTTTGAGAATTCGATCCCAATACATACCAACAGACTGCTAATTTACATATTAGTGGCTACTAAACTGTGCGTTTCCAGAGCTTGGAGACAACCAGAGCCCCCAACTCTGAACAGTGTATGTGAGCTGGTGAATTATTTTGCAAACATGGAGAGGTTTGTTGCTGGAGAGACCGATGGGATGGAGGCCATTTGGAAGTCATGGACAGACTGGATTACTATTCAATAAATTAAGTGAGAGTACATCTGCTTGATTAGACACCTTATATCTTTTTTTTTCCTCTTCCTTCTTTTCTTCTCTACTTTTTCTTTACTTTTCTCTTGACTACTCCTCCCCTGGCTCCCCTTTCTGGTGGGACTAGTAGGGCAACCTGGGACTCAACCTCAAGTATTGGACAGGTCACACATTGTATGACATACATCCATGCCTAGATCTTTCTAACTAGACCCCTTCACAGGGCTGATGATAGCCCTTGACTCCCCCTTCCCCTGATACCTGGAGATCTTTTTCACCAACTGGTCCTGGTTACTAGTTCATATTTAAATAAAACTGACAAAATTATGAGTGATCTGGACCTTTTCTATTGTTGAGGTTAACACATTTACTAGTAGTATTATCTAGTAGATACGGCAGATATGCCCCAACAAGAATATTCAGTTTGAGTGTCCCCAAGGTTTGTAGCCTGTAAAATACTACTGTATGTATGCTGTATTTCTTGGTAATGAAACACTCTGTTTTTGTCTTTTTCTTATGCACGTATTGATTATATGTTATCAAAAAATAGAATAAAAAAAAAAAAAGTAAATTGGACAGTTGTTTAAAATTATATTCTTTATCTGAATCATGAAAGAAAAATGTTGGGTTTAATTTCCCTTCAAGTAGAGTATAAAACATCACAAAGTCACTGCACATCATTCTGTGCTTGCTATCTAATATTTTATGTGATTGAGTAAAAAGATAGAATAAAAGGTACTTTTTATTGCATTACTGTATAGCACCACAAACTGTTACAGAGAATGTGTATTATAGAAGCTATAGATTAATTTGCTTTTTTGAGACCAGTCTATTTAATTTTATGGTGCATTTAATCTGAAGGATATTGTTTACCAATTTCATATCACTTTTTGGAATTTTTCTATAGACAGTGGCATTCTCTCTTACTGTAATCTGTTCATGTAATCAACAGTGAAAGTTAATAGATGAACAATATGATACCATAGTTTGTTGTCTAACAATTTCTATTTTACCTTTACAATAAACGTCAGAAAAAGTAAGAAAAAAAAAAGTAATCAGAAATGAAGAAACAAATGTTTGTTTGTGCACTTCAATCATATAAGAAGATTGGGTTTTGTGTGCTATATTTTGGCCAAAATGGCAATTTATTGTAGTGTGAAAGGACAATGTTCCCAAGCAGGGAACCTGTCCATCTGTACGTGCAGGAGTGGGGCATCATTATGGCAAATACCCTTGTTTTTGCTAAAAAAAAATTAATGTAAAAATGTTTATTGTGTACATTCCCAGGACAAACAGGATTACTTTAGAGACCATACTGGAATCATTTGATGATCATCAGACTACATTAGAAATCATTTGCCCATCATCAGACATCATCAGGCTTGTAAGTCATCAGCTTAGGAAAACAAATTCTGGGTGATGATTTCATAATAATTAACAAATTATCTTACTGATTACTTACCAAGCATGAACAGCCATGGCTCTAGAGTCATCTTATTTCAAAATTTTGGTCTATGGGCATACTCAGGATGGCTTCTGATGACTAGTCTGGAGTCATTGATTACTTTATAATGACTCCAAGAAGATCATCCTTTTTGACTAGG
>CAJPDP010102004.1:0-11198 GCA_905336975.1 Bombina variegata variegata | reverse complement strand
AACATGACTAGCTAGGGTAGGAGCAGTCTGATCTGTAAGGGGAAGAATTCATGCTTAAAGTGACTGTATACCCAAATTTCCATATAACTGCATGAAATAGACACTACTATAAAGAAGAATATGCACCGATACTGATCTAAAAATCCAATATAAAACCTTTTAAAAACTTACTTAGGAGTTTCAAATTTAACACTGTTGATTAAATTAGCTGGAACACCCAGTGCAGACCCCCCCCCCTTCCCTGCATATGAAAAGAAAGATTAGGCAAACAGGAACCAGCAGTGGTCTGTAAATGCACATATACATCTGACACTTTGGGGCTTGGGTAGGAGTCTGAAAACCATCACAATGTTATTAAAACAAGCAAAACTAAACAGTTACAAAAAAACCTCCCAGGTGGACTGTATAAATGGATCATCTACTAAACATTTATGCAAAGAAAAATCTAGTGTATAATGTCCCTTTAAGGTGGAATAGCATGATTATAATTATTTATAAATCGTGCGCACGATTCAGCAAAATGTGCGCACGATTTAGTAAAATATGCTCACGATTTAAACTAAAATGTGCACACGATTTATTAAAAAAAAAACCTTGTGTGATACCTCTGGTACTCCGTAATTGAACACAAAAAAATCCACAAAAACAAATGACTAACATATATTTTAATACGCTGCTTTAGATGGGACCAAATACTGTGCACAATATGCCTTTACATCTAAGACAAATTTAAAAAGCTTTAAAAGTACAGAATGATGTATGGTATTTTGAAAATTGCAAAATAACATTTTTGCTCTAAATCCAATGCATTGTTTACTTGTTAGCTTTAGGACTTGCCAGTCTTTTTCCCCTTCCTGTCTTTCCAACTTTGCTAAGGTAAACCTACCTTTTCTGCTCTGGACTTTTTGTGTCGCTGTTAATTGTAATCTTTAAAACACTCGTAAATATCTGACTTAAATATTTAAGGGACATGAAACTCATATTTTTTCATTTAGGATTCAGATAGAAAATACAACTTTAAACAACTTAGCATTTACTTCTATTATCAAATGTGCTTCAATCTCTTGATATAGATTTTTCAAGGAACAGCAATGCACTACTGGGAGCCGGCTGATCACAACTAGTCAGCCAATCACAAGAGACAAATGTTTGCAGGCAACAATTACCAACTAACTACCACTAGTGTAGGATATGTACATTTTCTTTTTCAACAATGGATACCAAAAGAACAAAGTACATTTGAAAATAGAAATTAATTTAAAAGTGCCTTAAAATTATATAGAGCAAATGGGCCCTAGGGAGGTGCGCTTGTGTAGAAGGAAGAGATTCTTCAGAGGGAAGCAAGGCAGCACTCTTAGTAAAATGGAATGTAGAAATGGATCCTGTAGGGACAGAAAAAAAAGGCGCCACATAGGACAATATCGTCTGTACAAGATGACACACAGAGCAATAAAGAGCCCCTAAGGGTGACTACTCACAAGAGCAGCGGCACAACCGGAGTGCCGATCACAGCAGGCCGGGACCAACAGAGTCACCCGACAGACTTACACACATGCCACAGGAACCGTCATGTGTTATCAATGCGCCAATCCAAACGGTTGAGTCAATCGAGGGAGAGCCGAACACCAATAGACCAGGGAGGTATCTTAACACACTCAATGAGGATTAATCAGCTCACACAGGAGACAGAGTGTAAAAGGCAAAGGAGCAAGCTTTAAAAAGTGACTAGTTTATTTAAAAATTCACTTAAATACACAGCAATGCGTTTCTCAGCAAACATATGCCGTTTCATCAGGCTGTAAATAACATTAAAATCCCTTGCTTTATATTATATTACCACTGACCAATCATAGGGTAACATCAATACACACCTCTCCACTAACCAATCATGGGGCAACATCAGTACACACCTCTACCCTTGATGGGTGGCATACTAGAAGTGTAACACCCAATCACAGCGGATCATAATCAACATTGAGTAGATGTGTAACATCTCCCTTTAAGGAGGGGAAGGCTCTCTGACTCCAGCCCTATTTAATCCACCTTCCGGTTCTGTTAGTTGCTTGGTAATTTATTTTGCCTGCTCTCAAGCAGCGTTACACTGAACTCTCACTGCTGAGTTCTTCTATCAAGCCTGAAGATACTTTCACCGAGTAAGTAATAGAATTGCTCAACCTGCTCTTTTGATATATTTCCTCATATGATACCTTGTGGCTACTTGTATCCTCTCACGTCATCGATAACTTACAATTATCTCCTAAGTTATATCCGCAGCCTTTTTCAGATTCAGCTGAACAGACGATACATCACTTCTGGTTCCCCGGACCTACCGCAGCTATTCCATCTGTGTCAGCTTCTATTCCTGTCGGCAATCTGTTCCTTCAGAACCATACTGAGCATAGTATAGGATAGTAGGTAAGTTTGTCAAGCTTGTCAGACTATTGTGATTAGTTAGTACAACTCTGTAGCAGGCATCCTCCGATAAGTCCTCTTCCATACTTTGTTGTATAACTCGTTTTGCATATATAATGTTTATGTGGGTTACTGATGTACTCCCTGACTCTGTGGCGATTACCACCTGTTGCCTAATTCCACCTGTGTGTTCAGGAGAACCTCGTTTAGGGTAGTTACAGTTTCTCATATACATAAATACAATGTCAGCTACTATTGCTTACTCTGCAGCTGAGATTCAGAAACCTTTTTGTCAATACATCTCGTTGTATAGCCTTTTACAGATCTCACAGCCTAGGAGTGTGACACATTACCAAGCCCGAAATCATGAATCCAGCAGAGATAAGCACACATTTAACTACTCTTGTGCAGAGGGTTGATACCATTGCTGATTCAGTTAGAGAACTACAAGTAGAAAGCCAGAATATTAAAACTTTCATAAGAGACTACATAAATGTACCTAAACCTGATTTTCTACCTGAACCCCAGGTATCACTTCCTGAAAAATTCACAGGTGAAAGGAGTCAGTTCAGGCAATTTAAAAATTCTTGCATGCTTCTGTTTCACTTGAGACCTTGTACTTATGCTACTGACAATATAAGGGTACACACAGTGATATCCTTCCTTAGAGGAGAACCCCGAGCCTTGACAGATGCTAACTTTGAGAGACAAGATCCTATCTTAAATTCACTAGATCAGTTTTTCTTAGCAATATCTGACCTATATGATGACCCTTATAAACAGTCTAGTGCAGAAACGATTATGAGTGCATTAAAACAAAACAAGGCTCCAGTAGAAGACTATATTTCACAGTTCAAAACCATTGCTAAGGACACCGAATGGAATGATTTGTCCCTACGAAATCAATTTCGTTTAGGGTTAGCTGAGTCCCTTAAGGTCGAACTAGCTCAATTGCAGATTCTGAGTTCTTTAGAGGCTCTAATGTCTTTAACAATTTCCATGGACCGAAGAATTTGAGAACGGAAGAATGAGAGATATTCTCAAAAAAGTATGAAGAGATCCCCACATGTATCTCATCCTAACCCTAAACATGCAGAAGAACTTATGGAGATAGCCTTTACCAAAGGTCCCCTATCTACTCAAGAAAAATTAAGAAGAAGACAAAATAACTGCCTCTGGACACTCCGTGAAAGATTGCCCTAATTTGAACAGATTGAAAAAGGGTAAGAGTCACATATATAGTCACTTTGCCAATACCAAGTGTAACTTCACTCATCATTGTTTATTGTCAATTTCTTTACAGTGGGAACACCAGCAGGTACCACTTGAAGCAATCCTGGACACTGGTGCCTCAGAAAACTATATAGCTAAAGATATAGTCTGTATGAATAAAATACTGATTATTAAAAAAGCATTACCTGTCTCATTGCGACTTATTGACAGTAACCACATTAGCACTGGTCCGATCACACAGGAAACTATCCCATTAGTCATTAGTCATTTCACTCAAAGGGCATAGAGAGACTATTACATTTGATGTTATTCAATCCCCAATATTTCCTATAGTTCTTGGTATAAATTGGTTCAGGATTCACCAGCCTTTCATAAATTGGGAGAAATTAGAAGTCAAATATAAGTCGGATTATTGTAAATCCACTTGCTTCGCTTCTCCAATAATACTTAACCTCTCCACTAAAATTTTACCTGCAGAGTACAGTGAATTCTCTGATGTATTTGACCATAAAGAAGCCAACTGCTTGCCACCACATTGTCCATATGATTGTCCAATAGATTTAATACCTGGTTGTCCTTTTGGACATGTTTACCCTCTCTCCCAGCCTGAGTTACAACATCTAAAACAGTATTTGGATGAGAATATATCAAAGGGCTTTATAAGACCCTTAACTTCTCCTGCAGGAGCAGGTATGTTCTTTGTCAAGAGCAAAGAAGGGTCTTTACGACCAATAATAGATTATAGGGAGCTGAATAAAATAATGATAAAGAATCATTACCCGCTTCCCTTAATTTCTGAAATGATGGAACGTTTACAGGGAGCTAAATTTTTCACTAAATTGGACCTCAGAGGAGCCTATAATTTGATACGTATACGTCAGGGCGATGAGTGGTTGACTGCTTTTAGAACTAGGTATGGCCTATTCAAATATACGGTCATGCCGTTCGGGTTGTGCAACGCCCCTGCCACGTTTCAGTATTTCATAAACAACATATTCAGAGATGTTCTTGATATGTTTTTAGTGATTTATCTTGATGACATTCTTATCTTCTCCCTTATGAAGAGCATGTGAAACATGTTAAATTTGTACTGGAAAGGTTGAGAACACATAGCTTATGCGCAAAACTAGAAAAGTGTATCTTTCACTCAGATTCTATATTCTTCCTTGGATACCATATCACACCACAGGGTATACATATGCAGCAAGACAAAATACAGGCTATCGTTGACTGGCCGACACCACATACAAAAAAGATGTACAAGGTTTATGGGTTTTTCTAACTTTTATAGAAAGTTCATAAAATCCTTTGCTTATCTGACCAAACCAATCACAGATATCACAAAAAACAACAACAAACCTTTTGTCTGGTCAGAAAAGGCTGAACAGTTTTTTCGTTACATCAAGTCTAGATTCACTACAGCCCCTATTCTGTCGCTACCAAATCCTTCACTGCAGTACATATTGGAAGTAGATGCCTCCGACTTTGCCATAGGAGCAATCTTATCTCAAAGGAAATCTTTAATGAAACTCATTCATCCGGTCGCCTTCTATTCCAGAATTATGTCAAATTCCGAATTAAATTATCATGTTGGCGAGAAAGAGTTACTAGCAATTAGAGCTTCACTTGAGTAATGGAGACATCTACTTGAGGGTACAATGTTACCCATACTAATATAAACTGACCACCGAAACCTCCAATACCTCAAGACCACCAAAACATTGACTTCCCGACAAGTACACTGGAGTCTGTTCTTCGCCAAGTTTAATTACACTATCATGTTCAGACCTGGGAAGAAAAATGCTAAGGCTGATGCATTATCAAGAACTTTATGTAAACCCAAAAATTACCATGATAGTTCCAACATTATTCCTCTACAAAACTTCTCTGCTCTCATACATCTCGAATACCCTGAGATAAAACAGTATCAAAACGAAGATCCAACTCTTCCAAAAGATCTCCTCCAACAAGACTCAAATGGAATATTCTATCATGATACTAAATTATATATACCACCTGTTCTAAGGTCTCAGATCCTACAGGCTTCTCATGACTTTCTTCTAGCCGGCCATCCTGGAATTCAAAAAACAGTAAATTTGATTAAGCGGTCATTCTGGTGGCCGAATCTATTTGACAATGTACAAGAATATATACAGTCCTGTGAAACATGTACTACATCGAAAGCACAAAGGAAAAGACCTTACGGATTCCTCATGCCCTTACCCATTCCTAAAAGAGCATGGGAAGACATATCATTGGATTCTATAGTGGAACTTCCAATCTCAAACCACTATTTAGTGGTTTTAGTAGTGGTTGATATACTGACCAAAATGGCACACTTTATTCCATGTGAAAGAATTCCAACAGCTTCTGAAACTGCTTGTCTCATCATCACACACATCGTCAGGCTCCATGGCTTACCTTCGACTATTACCTCAGATAGGGACCCCAGTTTACTTTCCGATTCTGGAAAGATCTCTGTTCCGTACTACAAATACAAAGATGCCTCTCAACAGCTTACCATCCACAAACCAACGGCCAAACTGAGAGAACCAATCAGTGGTTGGAGACATTCTTACGTTGTTACTGTAGTCAGCAACATGATCATTGGTCGGATTACCTCGCTTATGCCGAATTCGCATATAATAATTCATCTCATTCAACAACCAGACAGTCACCATTCTATGCTAATTATGGGTTCCACACAAATTTAAATTTTTTCCACAATCGTGACAGTACCTGTCCTTTAGTCAACGACACTATTAATACTCTTTCAGAAAACATAAAGATACTACAGGACAAAATACAACTGGCACACAATAAACAAAAACATTCCTATGATCTCAGAAGGAGAGATCCTCCACCTTACTCCATTGGGGACTTGGTTTGGTTGTCTACCAGAAATTTGAAGCTACATACCCCTTGCAAGAAATTTAATAAATTGTATGTATGTTGGACTCTTCAAGATCCTCAAAATTATTAACGATAATGTGGTTACGCTTCAGCTACCCTCCGCTTACAGGATACATCCGACTTTCCATGTAGCCTTGCTCAAACCCTACAAACTGGTTGGAATCCACCTGATCCTCACTTCGACCCTTGTACTCCTATTATAGAAGAAGAGGAATATGAAGTCAAAAAGATTCTTGATTCCCGTTACGTGAAAGGCGAACTCCAATACCTGATCCGATGGGCTCATTATGGTCAGGATGATGATTCTTGCAAACCTGACACTAACCTATCTTCCCCTTGGTTGGTTTCATTATTTCATAGACGTTTTCCTGACTGTCCGAGACCATGAATCATAGAGTGCTTTCTTGGGAGAAGTATCATGTAACATCTATCCCTTTAAGGAGGGGAAGGCTCTCTGACTCCAGCCCTATTTAATCCACCTTCCGGTTCTGTTAGTTGCTTGGTAATTTATTTTGCCTGCTCTCAAGCAGCGTTACACTGAACTCTCACTGCTGAGTTCTTCTATCAAGTCTGAAGATACTTTCACCGAGTAACTAATAGAATTGCTCAACCTGCTCTTTTGATATATTTCCTCATATGATACCTTGTGGCTACTTGTATCCTCCTCTCACTTCATCGATAACTTACAATTATCTCCTAAGTTATATCTGCAGCCTTTTTCAGATTCAGCTGAACAGACGATACATCCCTTCCGGTTCCCCGGACCTACCTCAGCTATTCCATCTGTGTCAGCTTCTACTCCTGTCAGCAATCTGTTCCTTCAGAACCATACTGCACATAGTATAGGATGGTAGGCAAGTTTGTCAAGCTTGTCAGACTATTGCGATTAGTTAGTACAACTCTGTAGCAGGCATCCTCCGATAAGTCCTCTTCCATACTTTGTTGTATAACTCGTTTTGCATATATAATGTTTATGTGAGTTACTGATGTACTCCCTGATTCTGTTGCGATTACCACCTGTTGCCTAATTCCACCTGTGTGTTCAGGAGAACCTTGTTCAGGGTAGCTACAATTTCTCATATACACAAATACATTTTAAGCTACTATTGCTTACTCTGCAGCTGAGATTCAGAAACCTTTTTGTCAATACATCTCGTTGTATAACCTTTTACAGATCTCACAGCCTAGGAGTGTGACAGCCACCCACCATTGGATAGGGGTAAATTATAAAAACATATAAATACATAAATACATAAAAACAATGTTAATCACAATGTATCATATCAAACTTTTGGTGATTAAAGTGAATGTCAATTTTGATGCTAAAGTGCCCGGTTTTTAAAAATTCGATTAAAAACAGGGGCACTTTAATCCGGCTTCCTTCAATCACGGCGTTGAATCAGACACTGATTCCCCCGGGGGGAAGCCATGATTGAAGGATGACCTATCCATCATTTCTGATGTCAGAAATGGCTTGCAACGACCGGAGGAAGCTGGAGCTGCTTTCAAGTTTAAAAGGTAAGTTTTTTTTCACAACAGGAGTGAAATGTAAATTTTGATGAATTAAAGTGCCCCTGTTTTTAATCAAATTTTTTAAAACCGGGAACTTTAGCATCAAAATTGACATTCACTTTAAGTGGATAATCTAAGCAGACACCGGAAATACCGATCTATATATATGGAGAATAAATCACCAGTTTCAGTATAAAAAGTAGAAATTCCAAAACACACATTCGGTAATAAATAATATATGTTTTGAATAACAATATTGACATCAATGGAGGGGCCCTACCAATACACATCTATCCCAAAAGGAACAGGGGGAGTCGGGCATGAAATCATACACCTGACAGTAAGTAAAAAACCAACGTTCAATAATGTAGTGACAAATGTGCACTGGTACATCCCACCACTGATGAGACAAACTAGTCTATATAATTGAAATATCAGTACATATATATGGCAATAATAATGGCAGACTGGTTAGTAACATTAAAGATCCAAATACTGGTACAAATACTTGACTACATTGTCAGACATTGTTTGATAGCTAATATACAAATCATCTCAATAGCGACCAAACATCCTAGTTACAGTGATGGATCATATTTAAACATTCATTGCTATTACAGCAGATATTCATCTTATAATAAACATAATATTCAAAGGACAATAGCCCAAAGTGATATGTGTGATGAATGACAATGATGTGGGGCCCAAATCCTTCCTACCTGAGGATAAAACAATCTTCAGGAATGGCCCTTTACACAGGAGAGCCTCAACTCATTCACAAGTCAAACATAGCATCATAATTCTCATAGGCATTGGCAGCCCCATAGCTCTCATCCTGTGAGATGCCATAACCTAATCAAATCAGGGGTCAAACAGAAAAGAGACCCACCAGATCCATATATGCAAAAAGAGGAAAATTATTGGAATGCAGCCAGGTGTATGTTAAGATTAAGACCAGCAGGGTGCATACTCTTGAGCACATGAATCCAGTAGGTCTCTCTCTGCCTGAGCCTTAAAAAATCTATTATACAAATGAGAATTGGGGACAAATTAAATGGAAGTGATGGAGAAACATTTGGTGTCACCATCATCTAAAGAATTACAATGTCTTGGTACACTGTGATTTTTGTATTTATTTTTCATATTGCGTTGGTGCTCAGACCATCTGGTAGTCGTCTGCAGGTGTGGTCAACATACTGCATCCCGCAAACGCAAGATAAAAGATAAATCACATAATGGGAGGCGCAGGAGATGTGACCAATAATAGAATAATTATGTCCAGTGACATTGGACTGGAATGTCTGTTTATTATGTGCAATATGGTCACATAACTTGCATCTACTAACTCTACATCTAAAAGAACCATGAGGGGACCCTCGTAACGCTGTTTTGGTGGATACAGTGTTTCTTTTGTGTTTCCCTATTTTGCTGGGGGCCAAGATGGTCTTCAAATTGGGTGACCTTTTAAAAAACAATCTTGGGTTTGGTTCCTATTAATCACCCCAAAACGGGATCCTTAATTAAAATATCCCAATGTTTAGTAATGATTTGCTTTATTAAATTATGATTGCAGTTAAATTGGGTAATGAATAGGGAGTGGTTCTAAGTAATATTAGATTCTCTAACCTTCTTATTTTTAGATAGTGAAAAATATTGGTCCCTATCATCAAATTTAGCTCTTCTATAGCTGCTGTCTATGATATGGGATGGATATTTATTTTCACTAAAACGTTCCTTGAGGATCAAACTTTGTGTCTCATAGTCGGCAAGTGTACTACAACTGCAACAAACACGTTTGAATTGACCATAAGGCACATTCCGTTTCCATGGATAATAATGGTTGCTCGTGAAATCCAGATAGCTGTTGCAATCTACTGTCTTAAAATAAGTCGTGCTAGCAACCTTTCCATTGTCAAACTTAAGCTTAAGATCCAGAAAGACAACCGTCTCATGATCTATAGCACTCGTAAAAACAAGTCCTTTATCGTTTTGATTAAGATGTTCTACAAAATGGTTAGCAGAGGCTAGATCCCCTTCCAAACAAAAATCAAATTATCAATATATCGTCCATAGAATACCAGGTTCGCCCCGTATGGGGGGTCATAGATATAATGTTGTTCAAATGACCCCATATACAAGTTGGCATAACTCGGGGAGAATCTGGTACCCATGGCGGTCCCCCTTACCTGAAGAAAAAACTCATCCAGAAGCAAAAATTAGTTATGCCTCAGGATAAAATAAATAAGCTGCAAGATAAATTCACATTTATTTTCAGGGAGATAAGGATCCTGCTTGAGATACTCAGACACTGCCAAAACAAAAAACAATAGCCAGTTACTTGGAACCTGTAGTCTCTCTGACAACCTCCCAAAAAGGGAAAAGACCTTATGGTCACGAGGGTGCAGACGACGTAGAACAACCATCAAAAAGACAAGACTACAGGCACTAAGTAAAGGGATCTTTAATCTATCATCGCATGTTCTGACGGATGATGAGGTTAGGGTCCTTGGTAAAGGACTTTCTTTCAGTCCCACCAACAAACATAATATGTTTTCTTTGTTGTTGATTTGAATCGGTTTACCCAAAAGTTGTCTATGCAGAAATATTTTGCAGAGAAACAACTCAAAGATAAGACAAAAATACCTATTTTAACAGATACCAATCAACAACAGGTCCCTATTTTTGAACCAGATTCACTGGCCGAACAACTATGTGAAGGATATATTCATACCAATTTCAAAAACAAATCGAATTTTGTACCACTCTTAACTAATAATGCACATATTGAAATATTCAAACAGCTAGTGAGTGGCGATTTTGATCGTATCCCTAAGAACATCAGAAACATCAAAATTAACTTATATGCTAATGAAAAAAGAGATCTATATAGCCTTAAAAGTGATAAGTCCCTTGTCATTAGACAAGCCGATAAGGGTGGTGGGGTTGTGCTACAAAATTTAGAGGATTATCTTTTAGAGGCCAGAAATATACTCCATGATGTATCATATTACACTCGTTTAACACATGACCCGACAATCCAATACAAGGCTATTCTGAAAGACCTGGTTGTTTATGCTTAAAAGGAGGGCATTATACTTAACTCCATAATGACCGAGGACGTGCAGGGT
>CAJPDP010101968.1:0-11158 GCA_905336975.1 Bombina variegata variegata | reverse complement strand
TCATCTTCACAAACTTCTCCCTTGCCTTATGAAGCTGTTGACCTCTCTGTAGGACAAGAGAGATGTCAGGGAGCAAGGCTACCCTGTGTGCAGGAGGAGAAACCCTATGGCAAGACGCACACAAATCCAAAGCAAGGTACAGACAAGGAAGATCCAGAAGGGGTAGTCAGGATAATTTAAGTCGGTCCAGGCAGCAAGTATCATAAAAGGTAGTCAGGCCAGGGGTCAAAACCTGGAAATCCAATATCAGAGGAAACGGAATAGTAACAGATAAATTACAACACTTAGTTATGCAGATAAACTGGCAAAATAACTCAACAGCAAGTCAGGGCTCAGACCGTAATTTAAACCTAAGAGGGCCCAGGAATGCCCCTGTATACAAGACAACGACAGCATCAGATACCTAGTACCCAATAAGAAAGCAGAGAGAGGTGTGTCACAAAGATTCCCCTAGCTGATGGAAAGCATCTGCAACGTCATCCGCGCACATGCGCACCCACACACATGCACACTCGTGCACACCAAGGCGCATCCATGCGCGCACACATAAGCACGCACAAACAGGTGCAAATGTAACACTAGGCGCAATTATGGTCGAGGAGAAATTTGCAACGGCACCCTCTGCCTTACCCACCGGCGAACAGGTAATGAGGCATCCCTGGTACCCCTAATCCCATGACACTGTGCTATTTCCAGGGCTTTTTAGTACTGGCTTTAGCTTGTGAAGGAGCAGTCTTATCTATGTTTTCTCTCAGACAATGTTGAAGGTAGCTTATGTCCATCATCTAGAAGGATCTCTCAGTTCTTTAGCAATTAAAAAGGTTTCTAAGATTCTGTTTTGGACAGAGAAAAAAATCTGTAATTCTCATTCCATGTGTGTACATCTAAGAAGCAGTCTATTCCAGTTGTCAATCACTTCATACAGGGGAATGGATTTTATGTTTGCATGCTTTTCGATTGATTTTGAAACTATGGTGTTCCAGTAATGCTCTTCTTGTCTTTTCAACCAACTGTTCAGCTTCCAAGAGTGATAGTTGGGATCAAGCAGAAACTCTTGTCAGTTTTTCTATTTGTTCCAGCTTGGCCTCGCACTTGCTTTGCGCATCTAGTTTCCTCCATGGTCTCTTCCTCTGTGACAAGTCATATTGTCTCAAGGTTTCCTTTTCTTCAGGATTTGAGTCTCTCATCTGATGGTTTGGGGATTGTAATCCTAATAATTAACAGAGAGGCTTTTTTGATCCAAGTATCTTTCAATTTCTACATGCTGGTTTTTGGGCTTTTCTTGTAAATTGCTTATCTTTCTGGCATTCAATGCTTTATTTAAGCTTTAGTCAGGATATAAATTGTGTTTCATTCTATTTGAAATCTTTATTTGGATCTAAGGTATTTGCAGATCTCTCCATTTGAGTCCATGTACAGTATATGTCTTGTATCAGAAGTGTTTCTGTATTTTCTGCTTTTCTTGTGAGCCTCCTTATCTAATTTTTTTTCTTCAGGATAAGACAGTTTTAATATTATTTTCTTCCGATAACATCAATTGGGAAATTGGTTTTCTGCTTTCTATAAAAATAGTGAGAGATGTAATCTGCTACTAAGGAAGGTAGTTAATCCTCTTCTTTATTTTATCTTTCCTTTCTCATGTTCATGTAAAGTCTCAGCTCAGCTGTTGCTTTAGTTGCCTGGCAAAAATGTTTAATAATCTAAGCTTAATTGGAGGGAGATGAGTCTCCCTGGCGAAATGTATGTTGGATGTGGTAGGACTATTGGACTCATACATCACTAGGAGGGTTGGGACCCTTGTTGAACTGTATACTACCTTCGGTAGATGCTGTGGTTGACTGTGTTCTGCTGTGTAGATTGGTTTGTTCTCATTTGCAGTCTTGTTTAACTGCATCACAAGGATATATTACATGGGATTTTAAAGTGTTGTCATAGCTCTTGCAAGAGTACAGATCCTTTTATAATTTATGTTGGATACTTAACAGGGCTTCACCATTGTGTTTCCTTCCTCTTTTTTCCCAAGGACATCATAACAGAAGACCCCTGGACTTTATATAATATTTTTGGAGCACAGTTTGACATATTTTTTTATTGTTTATTATTTTCATTTGAGTGTAATTACAAGGTTCCATTTAATTGTTTTTCGGTTATGTGTCATGTGCGCATGCTCAGCTCAGGTAAATGCCACCATTGGTAGTCACGTTATTACCTCATAACCTGCCTGCCATACACCAACTCAGGCACTTGCCATACTCTGCTGGACCCTTCTAGCAAACACTTGCAGTAAAATGCAGGGAACATCTGGTGAGGTCTTCAACATTGCACTCTAGAAACCTGGGCTTGTACACAAGATTTTGGCACATATGTTTCCAAGTGTGTATAAATTCATTACTTGGGTATGTACATGATGGTGTGTGTTTAAGGACACGTTTTCTCTCAGTGTTACACCTTATGAAAAGTATGAAGGGTCAGTGCGCCCCTGACAAAGACCCGTTATTCTTTCTACCGTCTTAAAAAGTTCTGCACTTTTTATGACAGTAGAAAGATTTACAGGTCTTTGTTAGGGGCGCACTGACCCTTTGGGCAACTTGTAACCGACCAAGGGCTTACATTTTGGGGGAGCCTGTTGCAGGTCCTCCAGTCAAGTTTAACTTTGTAATGAGAATTAAAAGGTACAGGCAAAACTTGCCATGCTAACCCTTACCTTCTGCCTTTAATTAGAGCTTTGTAGAGCTTATTAGGATTCTGCCTGCACCCTGGCTGGCCACCTTATAACCTATTCTCAAGTGAGTGTTAGAGCCGGAAAATAATTTAGGGCCGGCAGCTATGTTTAATGAGCAGTCTTTCTGTGTGGAGTGTAAGTGAAAATACCATCCAGTACATCATCCAGTGCCATGATCCTGCATTTATTTCTTCTTTTTCTTCACACCACCATTTCCAGGAACAACACTCCCCGGATGATAGCTGTGGTCATGTGACCAAACACATGCTGTCAAGAGAAACAACCAACTACGCATGCGTCCCAAATGGCTTATCTTTCATTTTTAACACTTTTTTTTTACAGATGTCACAAAAACTAATAATAATAATACACATTTTCACCCAATGTAGGTAGTTAGCGCTCTACACAATATATATAATTACCAAGTTTGAAAATAAATCTGTTTTGCCTATATTCACCCAAAACTCAAATTTTAAACTCATTCCCTATTTTTTTAACCTTAAATATTTCAAAAAGTGCTTAATGAAAGGACTTCAAATTATCTAGTTGTGATTCCCAGCTCGGTTATAAATTACAGCCAGCCAGACATATAATTTCCAGTCCAAAGATATGGGCATCTGAAAAATTGAATTTATAATGGAAAGCACTTACAAACGTAAACTATATGCACGCTACCATGTGCCTATAATATATGCAACATTACATATGACAGACATTTAAATAAAGAATACAATGTATATAGTATGTAGATAATATTATAATGAGCATAGAGAAAAGTATTAAAACAGGGTATCATACATCAAGATCTAAAACTGGACCTCCAGACAATTCTAAGAGTAATAAAAGAAAGGATTTCTCTAACCTAATCAGCCTCTTCAGATCCTGCATTTTCTGTTATAATATGTAACTGATTCACTAGAATACATATGTTAATACAGTTTATTGTGTCATTTGCAGAGAATAAAATAGAAATTGTTAAACCCAGAAAGACTGCTGGCATTTAGGAAATCGGTGAGGTTGAAAACCTACTCAGCGAATAAAGCAGAGAAACTTTACCGAATGCTTTGATTAATATTCATCTTTGAACCATTAAGATCCCTAAGATATTTGAAAATGATTAAAAAATGAATAGGCTTTAGTCCCTCTTGTTCAAAATAAGTGCATTTATTGTAAAAACAAAATAAAATTTAACATTATTTTGAAATGTGGTTCTTTTCTATCCTCTGAATTAATTTTCAGAAATATTATTATGGCCATCTGGCTACATAATGCATATGACTAGAATCCGAAACAATGAGCTATGATGACAAAAAGATCAGATATATAGTAACACTTAAAAACTATTATATAATCACATGACATTGATTCATTATGTATACTAGAGTTAACTCTCAATTTAGTGAGTTAGCTCTATTGAATAAAAATGTAATATTCTGAGAGTTCTTTGAATACTTTTAACTGATACAGTTAATAAAGGTCCACATACAAATCGATATTACATTAATAAAATTAAGAATAAGTACCAATTTGTTTATGATTTAAATAAATATTCCATAGATTTTGATGGCAGATAAGAATCACAGACCCAACAAGTCTGCCCAAGAATTCCTAAATGTGTAAGCTCATTTAGCTAGTAGTATAGCCTTATGCTTTTCCCAGGTATTCTTGAAGTTATAACCTTTAATGCAAGTGTATTCCATTAATCCATCACCATTTCTGTGAAGAAGTGCTTCCACAAATTACGCCTGAATCTACTGCCCTTCACAGTTCTATTTTTTAGATCATGAACCATTTAGTAGTGCTCTTTTGAACAGATTCTAGTATATTTAAATCCGTGTAGAGATTTGGCCACCAGAACTGCACACAATTTTCAAGTTAAGGCCTAACTACTGATCTGTTGCTAATACCTATATCTCCCATGGTTTGATTAATGGACATATATAACATTTTAGAAATATTGTTTGTTTGTTGGAGGCATTCGGTATCTTATATTTTTCCAGAACCTTGTTGATGGGGAAAGAGAGACATCATCAAGCTGTCCTTTCCATTGGACAACACCTTTTTTCTGTTTTATATAGTTAATGGATTCTGGCATCTGTGAGTAATCTGTCATCTTTTCAAGCTCTATCAAAATGACTTGAAGTTTATCCTGAATCAGAGCATCATACATTGCTATATGCCGTTCAAAGTTATCCTCTAAATGTCTTTCTCCATATGTGTTTCCTAAAATAATTATCAGTCTTCTGCTCTGTGAGATGACTTCTTCTATAAGGTCCGTAATAGCTGCAAAAACAAAGAACCATCAATTAAACTGACTGTTATGTGTCTTTCTCATCTATTCCATTCAATTTTATAGATGGCAAATTAACATCTTAGTACTTCAACATTCATTTTTATCTGCTATTTTAATTTTTCATTTTATATTGCATTCTTTAAATTTGCTCAGTTCATAATTAAGATAAATAAATGGACATTTAACACTAACTACATTTTATAAGCATAGTATTGAGGTTATTCTCCCATTTCCCTCTAGTCATGGGTGCTGCCATGTTGAAATCTAATTTTCACTGCATTCCAGGGCTGATGTGTTTGCACATGTGCAGTAACTCTCCTTCATATACCTGCAGTGTAACCTAGTTTCCAAAGTGGGGGCAACCATGATTGGAGGGAGGGGCAAGACATGTTTTTAGTGTCTCTTTAAAGGGATAGTAAAATCAAAATTATACACTTATGATTTACATAGAGCAGTGTTTCTCAACTCCAGTCCTCAAGTATCATTAACAAGCCATATTTGTATGATATCTTAACTAGATCATTGGTGATAATCAGCTAATCGTTAACATCATTTACTAACCAGCTTGCACCTATCAACTGATTATTTCATTTGTCGTGAAAATCTGGCTGGTACTGGTAGACTGGAGTTGAGAAACACTGCCGGCATGCAATTGACTTCCATTATTGAATGTACTTTGTTCTCTTGCTATCATTTGTTGAAGAACCTTCCCAGGTGGGCTCAGGAGCAAGAATGCTCTGCTGGGAGCCTAACGGTTATTGGTAACTGCACATATATGTCTCTTGTCCTTGTCTCACCAGATTGTGTGAGTGTTCAGCTCACTCCCAGCAGTGCATTACTGCACATAAGCCCACCTAGATTTACTCTTCAGCAAAGCATACCAAGAAAATGAAGCAAATTTGATGATAGAAGTAAATTGGAATGTAGATTAAATTTAATGCTCTATCTGAATTATAGTTTTAACTGTTTAGAAAATGTAAATGCATGATAGAAACTGGTTGAATTGTTTCTTTGTTTTTGCTTGATCTAAATCAACATAAATTATGCAACTGACACACTTACATGTTATCACATTGTTTTTCAAAATTTGACAGATTTTCCAAGCATTTTCCAATAAGATAAATGGCTGATAAGTAAAGGTGCTCTAATTGAAGCTAGTAAATCTGTTTGGAGTTTTGGATATACACTATATGGCCAAAAGTATGTGGACACCGCTACTAATTATCAAGTTCAGGTGTTTCAGCTCTAACAGGTGCATACAATATAGCACATATCCACCAAATATTCATAAACATTGGTAGCACACTGGGTCATACTGAAGAGCTCAGTGACTTTAAACATGGCATTGTCATAGGATACCAACTTTACCACAATTAATTTCTTGCAATTGTTGCCCTACTAGACATACACTGGTCAAATGTGTTATTATTGTGAAGTGGAAGCGTCTAGGAGCAAAAGCTATCAAGTGGTAGACCACTCAAACTCACAGAACGTGACCCCCGAGTGCTGAAGCATGTGTCTCAGAAAAAATCATATATCTGTTGCATCACTCACTACAAAGTACCAAACTGCTTCTGGAGGCAACGTCAGCACAATATCTGTGCATTGGGAGCTTCATGAACTGATATTACAGGATTGTTATGAAATAGTGAACATTTAAAACCCTACCCGCCTGCAGAAAAGCCTTTTTTATGCCTTTAGAGTAACAGTTTTAATTATATGAATGAATCAATAACATTTTTTGAAACATGTATTTGTTTGTTAAAGGACAGTTTAACATGTATGGGCGAATGCAATGATATTGAAAAATTGCTGTATTTTACATTCAAGCAAATCCAAATGCACATGTCTATTAAGCACCACATTTTTATAATTTGATTCAAACAGATGGGGAAGTGATCAATTAAAATTAAATGATTGCTCCAAGTACCCAGAACAGAGCAGCATAGCATAAATAAAACTTGTTTTAAAAGGGTTTATTAGTATGGTTGCCATATTGACACTTTAAATGATGACACTTACATGACAGGTTTCATTGAAAGAATCTTTTTTGAAATATTAAGAACCCTGACATGTATTATTCATAAGTGTCTTTTAACACCTTAACGAGGGCTGTTGTTCAGATGCGCACATACATGCACTGTACTAGCACAGCTTTCCTAGTAAAACCCTTAATGACCACGGATGTTCAGGTTACGTCAGTCGTTAGGGGGTTAAAGCAGCAATATAACAAACATAGGCATCCACAGACATTTTTCCAGGGAGGGGGGCAAAAAATTAAATAAAATACCCTAAGCATAATGATATCAGTGGCAACATGTGAAACAAAGTTGCTAGTCGTACACATGAGCTGCACTTTTAAACATGGTAGCTCATTGGCATCAAAAGTGATGACTAAAGTGAGTGCTTTTAAATATACACACACATACACACAGCACATAGAAAGTCTGGCACCCTCTTGCAAGCACACAGCTAGATTAGAATCAAAATAGAACAGCAAAATGGTGATAGCCCCCAACCACGTCAAGGTCTCTTCCTCACTGGGTCCCTAACCTAGAGCCACACAATGCATACCTACAACTAAACACACTGAGATACAAACAAGGGAGACACCGTCCCTTTATAATTTACCTAGGCACAAACAAAACACAGAAATGAACTGCACTCTCAAACCAAACTGGTGCAGACTCAGGCAGTTAACTCCAGTCAAGCCTGGGTGCAAAGTCCATAGAGAAAATTGCAAAAAAAAATGTTCACAGAACACCTAGAAAGTCTGGCACTGTCTTACAAGCATACAGCTAGATGAAATGCAAAGCAGATCCCCATGATGGCAAACCTCTTTATTATTTAAAGGGACAGTAAAGTAAAAAAAAAATCTTTCATGATTTAAATAGGGCATGTAATTTTAAACAACTTTCCAATTTACTTTTATTACTACCAATTTTGCTTTGTTCTCTTGGTATTCTTAGTTGAAAGCTAAATCTTTATGTGCTAATTTCTTAGACCTTGAAGATTGCCTCTAATCGGAAAGCATTTTGACAGTTTTTCACCACTAGAGGGCGTTAGTTCATGTGTTTCATATAGATAACATTGTGCTCTGGCACGTGAAGCTCCTAAGAGCAAGCACTGATTGGCTAAAAATGCATATCTGTCAAAAGAACTGAAATAAGGGGGCAGTTTGCAGAGGCATAGATACAAGGTAATCACAGAGGTAAAAAATATATTATTATAACTGTGTTGGTTATGCAAAATTGGGAATAGGTAATAAAGGGATTATCTACCTTTTTAAACAACAAAAATTCTGGTGTTTACTGTCCCTTTAACACAAAAACACATTCACAGAGTTTAACTTCTCATAATAAATACACGCGGCTTTAAAAGGTCCTCAACATTATTAGTGATAACTCTTCTAACACACTAGTTTCAGATTAAAATAAGATATTGCTGACTGATGTAACCTTTGGGAATCATAGTCAAAGAGGAATATATAAGGAGTGCCATGTAGTTGGAAATGTGAGATAAGATATCTTTGATGGATATGGCCCTTGGGAGCCTTGGTCAGAGGTTTGATATGAACATTTGTTAGAAAACTGACGGACGCCACTTTTTAAACTGCAAACACACAGGGAACTCAGCCTCGAACTTTATCTTCAAACACAGGTCATCAGAATAGTATTGAGCACAGCAATAATCTGGGAGCTGTCCAGCATCTAGACAGAAAGCACATTTAGCAGGAAAACTGCCTAAATACTTTATCTTATTCACCGGACAGCTGGATAAATTCTCAATTACATTCTTGTTCTTTACCACAATTTGTGCACAAAGAGTGAGTATACACCTAGCGCAACACAACACTCAAGAAAAAACAACCAACACACACAAATCTGCTCTTCAATTAACACAGTGACTCATATTTGTGGTAGAGAATATATGTGCACAAAACTTGAGCACAATCTATCACTACTGGCTGAGAGGAAAAATGTGAAATCAGGTTACAAACTGTTTTGTGATAACCTGATCAGCACTACTGGTGTACTTTCCACATTACTATTTTAGCATGTTTGGTATAGAAAGTACAACATTGTATTATCAATAATAGTAACAGTAGTAATAATAACAGAACTCAGTTTTGAATTGGTGCATCAAATGCATACAGGCATATCTTGGGACAATGATTGACTTAATAAGCTTGTAAAGTCTGGCTAAATGGACACCAAGGAAAATGGCATAACTTGCACTTTTTCTGCTTATAAACTCTATTTTGTAACCTATATGTTGTTCTATAATACAGCTATATGGTACCCAATTTTTAGAGACAATTTAATTGTTGTATGCCCTGTCTCTAACAACTATGTCGCTAGGCATCAGTTTTTCACTATATGTTAACCCCACACAATTCCCTCAATGGACAGGAACATGTATTAAAAATGGCTTATTTCATCACGGGACCAATAAAAAACAAAAATGTAATTTAAAATATTGCTTTTTAAAAGCCGGAATAAAAAATGCCTTGAATACATCTTAAAAATACCTCTGCTTGTTATGTTTAGGTTATGATTCTCAAGGCAAATAAGCTTGTTGTCCAGAGAATGTACATTTGGCTAGAAGTAAGCTTATTGTGTATGCAATACAAATCGAAAGTAAAACGTTTTTACACAAGTGTTAACTGGTGCGCAAAAACCAAACTTTGAATATGTATATATCTGAAAGTGTTTTTGTAAAATATATATCTATAACGATATATTTATATGATTATATATAGTATAAATATATACATATATAGGAATATCTATTTAAAAATACATATAACATATTCTGCTATGTGCAGAACATTGGGACGTCAAATATTTAAAATAAATGAAGACGATACTGCAGGGCTCTGCTCCCTAAAGAGCGAACAATCTAACACCTAGATTACGAGTTTTGCACTAAACAGGGTTCGAAACTAGTGCCAAATAAGTTACGTTATTTCACTCTCCATAGCGCTGCCATTACGAGTTACTGAAAAGCCTCCTTGTGCTGTGCGATATGGTGCGTTAAGCTCCATACTTCACAAAATCCAAGGGCTGATTTGACATGCTCGTGCACGCTTTCCCCCATATACATCAATGGGAAGAAAGTGTTAGAAAAAAACCTGAAGTGCGGAATGAAAAATCTCCGTAACGCAACCCCATTGATGTTTATGGGGAAAAAAAGTTACGTTTAAACCTAACACCCTAACATAAACCCCCAAGTCTAAACACACCTAATCTGCTGCCCCCGACATCGCCGACATCAAAATAAAGTTATTAACCCCTAATCCGCCTCTCCCGACATCGCCGACACTTATAAAAGCTATTAACCCCTATAATCCGCCGCTCCCCGACATCGCCGCCACTAGATAAAATTATTAACCCCTAAACCTCCGGCCTCCCATATCGCTGCTACTAAATAAACCTATTAACCCTTAAACCTCTGGCCCCCACATCGCTGCTACTAAATAAACCTATTAACCCCTAAACCGCCAGCCCCTCCACATCGCAAAACACTAAATTAAACTATTAACCCCTATACCTAACACCCCCCATAACTTTAAATTAAAATTACAATATAACATCTTAAAATAAATAAAACTTACCTGTGAAATAAAAAAAACTAAGTTTAAACTATAAATTAACCTAACATAACTATTCTGATAAAATTTAAAAAAAATACCAATTAAAAAAATATAAATTACAAATTTAAAAAAAACTAACACTACTAAAAAATTTAAAATTCTAAAATTACAAAAAATAATAAACACTAAATTACGAAAAATAAAAAAACTAAGCTTACATAAAATAAACGAAATTATCAAAAATAAAAACAATTACACCTAATCTAATAGCCCTATAAAAATGAAATGCCCCCCAAAAATAAAACATTCCCTAGCCTACAATAAAGTACCAATAGCCCTTAAAATGGCCTTTTGTAGGGCAATGCCCTAACTTAAAGGGACACTCAATCAAAATTAAACTTTCATTATTCAGAGCATGCCATTTTAAACAACTTTCCAATTTACTTCCATTAACAAAATGTGCACAGTCTTTTTATATTTAAACTTTTTGAGTCACTAGCTCCTACTGAGCATGTACAAGAATAAGTGTGTATGCATTTGTGAATGG
>CAJPDP010101897.1:0-10214 GCA_905336975.1 Bombina variegata variegata | reverse complement strand
ATAAAAGATTTATAATCCTACTTGGTGTCTTCTTTCCCTCCATCCTCCCTTCATTTCCTCTTTTGGCTGGGCTGTGACATAGAAAGCGATCACACCCATTTTTTACATAAGCCTCCAAAGGGCTTTCAAAGGGCTGGACTTCAAGAGTGTCATATGACACACACAATGATTGGATGTTCATTGGAATTGTCATTAAAAAAAAATTCATCCCAGTGGGCCGGCATAACATTGTAATAGAAGCACTACTATAAGCACCGATTTAACCCTTTTCATGGATAGTTAAAAAAAAAAAAATACATATATGGCATTTGATTAGCTAAAGTTTACCATCACTTTAACTGTAGTGACAGAAGCCTTTGTGGAAAGTATGTGAAAGATTGCACACAATTGTTAAATAATACATTGCTGTTAAATTGTTTATTTTAATTACATGTTTTCAGACGCCTGTTAAAAGGAAATGGAAGCCAACAGAATAGCCACAGGTATTATATTACAAGGTGTTATGCTGGCCTTTTTTATTTTTTTAAACATATAGGGCCAGATTACAAGTGAAGGGCTAATTAAAGGGACAACGAACCCAATTTTTTTCATTCATGATTCAGATAGAGCATGCAATTTTAGGCAACTTTCTAATTTACTCCTATTATATTTTTTTTTCATTCTCTTGCTATCTTTATCTGAAAAGCAAGAATGTACGTTTAGAAGCCGGCCCATTTTTTGTTCACAACAAGGGTTGTTCTTGCCGATTGGTGGCTAAATGTCAGCCACCATTAAACAAGTGCTGTCCAGAGTTTTGAACCTACGCCTTAGCTTAGATGCCTTCTTTTTCAAATAAAGATAACAAGAGAATGAAGAAAAATTGATAATAGGAGTAAATTAGAAAGTTGCTTAAAATTCCATGCTCTATCTGAAGTATGAAAGAAAAAAATTGGGTTTAGTATCCCTTTAACGCTCCCGTTCAAGCACAAAAAGCAGACGAGCGCAAAAAGCCGAACTTAGAATATTCCTGCGCGTTAACACCTTACTCTCACGCAAACTTGATCGCATATTCTCATGTGCGCTAATGAGACGTGAAAATATGAATATTTCACATTCAAATGTTCTTCACGTAGAAGAATATGTTCTATTTCTTCATAAATTCATATTAATACATATATCTGATATTTTTGGTAAAATATATATCTATACCTATATATATATATATATATATATATATATATATACATACACACATGATTATAAATAGGTATATATATATATATATGAATATCTATAAATACAAAGAACATATAATGCTATGTGCAAAACATTGGAATGTGAACTATTTACTGTAAATACACAGTTACATTATTTATTAAATATTAATATTAGTATTGCATAAATATGCTTTCAATTGTTGTCATCTACTTAACTGCCAAGTGCTCCAATGCACTTATTTATATATATATATGTATATATGTGGACATATGTATTTATGTGTTTATATGTATGTATATGTCTGTAAATACATACATACACATATTAATACATAAATATATATGTATAAATATATAGACATATATTATATACACATACATATACATCTTGAGACAAGTATATGTATGTATCTCAATGTTAAAGCCCTTTTACTGGCCTTTCTTTTGAAATATGAGATCTCATATCTTTGAGCCCTTATAACTTTTCTATGCAAATTTTTAGATAGTGTTATTATGAGTGTAACTGTAATTTGTATTGTATTTGTGATTTGTTTTGTGACACTTTTTAGTTTTGCGAAAAAGTTAACCAGAGCTCTGAAGTTGCGGCAATCATTCTAGCGTAAATCGCAATTGTGCTCAAGTGATCGTGTTTACTTTCAACTTATAATACGAGCTATAAGCCTGACGAGTTCAAACACGTGCAATACATTTGTACTCCACTTGTAGTCTT
Source organism: Bombina variegata variegata (assembly GCA_905336975.1). Lineage (NCBI taxonomy): Eukaryota > Metazoa > Chordata > Amphibia > Anura > Bombinatoridae > Bombina > Bombina variegata. Next base: position 8,288 of record CAJPDP010101897.1, on the reverse strand, counting down.
GCCTTAATTGGTAGTGTATACATTTTCCCTGTGCATGTGCAAATGTACTGGTGATTGGTAAGTACGCACCATGCATACAGATCTGGGAAGCTTACACTTTATCAGGGAGAATTTTGGGTAGAGCTGCAGGTAGCATTTGGGTAGAGCTATGATAGATAGGTCAGGGATGTGGGAATTCATGGAGGTTGGGTTGTGTGTGGGTGAGGTCAGGCCATGCTGTGGGCAGAGTCTAAGAAACAAGGATATTTAAAAGATGAGGAAAACTATGAGGGGAATATAAGGGAAGCACTCCCAAACTGTGACAATGTCACAGAGAATAATTACCAATCAGTAGAGAATGGCACATGCAAGTGGTGTCAATCACATAATTAAAAAATGCCAGTGCAACTGCTTCATATCAGCTAGTGTTTGACAGTGTGCTGTCTTTTTCCAGGCTCAGAATCTTATTCAAGATTATGTCCCTTTAAGGACTCTATTACCTTCCTTCACATTTATCAGAATTTCCATGTATGAAAATCTGTTTTTTTTTATTTGCATTTGTAGGCCATTTCTGTTTGAATTACTTAAAGTGAAGGTAAAGTTTAGGTAATCCGAATATATCTATGCATTTTTTAACATTGGATAAGCTAATCGCTAAATTTATCCAATAAAAAAAATAAAAATTGTTTTAATTTTATTCATAAATTATCCTACTGTTCCGTCAATAACTCCTCCCAACCTCTATTTCCGGATTTGAAGTGCCATGACGTATAGAGTGGTCCCACCCGCTCTTTACGTAATGTCAGAAGTGTGTTGATGGTGAGCGCTGCCAATGCGCATGAGCGATTCTGAGCTTCCCATCACCAATGCGCATGCGATAGAGGTGGAAACCAGTCTCATATGCGCATGCGTTAATCACGGGGAAAACATAATATTGAATGAAAAGCTGTATTCATTTATTACTATGTTACGCGAGAGAGAGCAGCTCTTTCTTTATACTCTGCAACCCGAAGTATCCGTAGTTAAGTGATCCTCTTGTGCGTAAATCACTGCTGCGGTAAACAAAAGAAGTACGCATGTGCAAAACGGGAACACGCTACGTGACTAATAACCAAAAAAATGTATCGCATGCGCAGTGCATCGAGTAGGCGGATGACGAAGGGTCACGGCCGCCTAACGGCCAGAATTTCAACTGGCTAATGGAAAAACGTCACTAAAAAGAAAAAAAAAAAAGAAAAAAAGGGTCGAATTTTGAAATCTGAAAAATTAGAATTTAAAGTGAGATTACGGGATTTGTAAGTAAAAACTGAAAAAATGATGACTTAAAGTCCTATTCAATTTGAAAAAAGATTTGAATTCTGGATCGTTGACAAGGTAACTTTACCTTCACTTTAAACTCGTCAAATTACAAAAACAACATGACAGGGAAATATAGTTAATCACATGACAATTGATGTGATACTGGTGTAATGAAGGCTTTTCAGGAAGAGGTTAAAAGACACAATAATAGATTGACGAGAATTATCTCAGTATAGATGATGATGTGTTAAATGTGTGTGTGTTTTTTTGTTTTTTTTTAAATTATCTTAACCAATAGTATTGTAAAAGGGTGCAATTAACAGTTTAATATTATTTTGAGCAATTTTATTTTATAATTTTTCTTAATTTACTAATAATACACAAAACAAATGCATTATATATTTATTATAGAAGTTTCATAATATATTATTAAAACAATATTTTTAATAGTTTATTAAACCAAAAAAGTTTTTTTTATTAATAAGAACTGTGCATGTGAAAAAGCTTTTGCTTAATTAAAAAGCCATAGGGGAAAGTCACTCAAGGCCAAATGAGAACAATCTGCACAAAAAGTGTTTTCTAATAGAGAAAAAAGAAAACAGGTTATCATGGGGTTTTCACATGGACTGGAGTGAATTCAAATTTTGAAAACGCAGTGAAAAACAACAATTCTGAGTGTTCAAATTCACAAAAATATAGATAATGTTAACTATTTGTGTAATACAAAAACTAATGTGTTATTAATAATCTATAATACATATAGAAATAAAGGGTTTATAATCTCAACATACTTGGTTTTCATTAGAAATTAAGAGTTCCAGACAAAACGGGTGCCAGCGTGTTCCTTTAAGGGAACAGCATTTTTTCAATGTAAATATATCTGGTTAAATGTCAGCAGTGCAGTCATTTTTCAGCTACACTTTTCCTCTTCTGTTTATTGGCAATAATGTCCATATATAATATGATTTAGTTTTTTTGACCGAACATTAACATTTTAGTGTTTAAACATAGTTTTTACCATGAGTTTTAATAGGGCATTAAAAGGGGATTGTATTCCCCGAAACGTCCATAAATTTGGCATAGTTTGACAAATCCTGAGGCATCACTGTCTATTGTTACCTATTTATTTCAAGTGCGTACCCAGGTGGTTGTACCAGTATAAATATACTGTATATATACTGTATATATATATACAGTATATATATATATATAAAAACAGATTTACTTTGTTATATCATAGTGATGTTTCGTGATCCACAGACCCCTTCCTCAGACCCATTCTATGGATCCCGAAGTGTCACTATGATATAACAAAATAAATCAATTTTTTTTTTACAAATCCAGTGAGTGCAATCTATGACGCCAATTTATCAAGCTCCGTATGGAGCTTGATGCCCCTTGTTTCCGGTGAGCCTTCAGGCTCGTCGAAAACAGAAGTTATAAAGCAGTGGTCTAAAGACAGCTGCTCCATAACTTGTCCACGTGCTCTGAGGCCATGGACAGAAATCAACCCTATCGAATACGATCGGGTTGATTGACACCCCTTGCTAGCAGCAGATGGGGGGGGGCATTTACAAGAACTGCTGGTGCAATGATAAATGCCTTCAGCGTATGCTGTCGGCATTTATCGATGTGCAGCGGACATGATACGCTACATTGTATCATGTCTGCTTTCACTATGTTAAATATACCCCTATATGTTTTACTATTGAAATGTATTCCTGACTTACACCCTGGTCGTTGACTACCTGGCAGTGAGAATGCAGATACTTGTGGGATTCTTTTATATGTATATCTTATTTAGAAGAAAACTACATCCATTGTTCATTTAATAACTTTGTTTATCTCTTACTAGCATTGTATGAGCCATCCTATAATTAAAAGTTGTTTAGACGGAATTAGTAATTCCATCCTTATGCAATTTAGATATTGATATCCTAAAAAAAACAACTCCAGATGGGATCTTACTAGTGGATATAACCTCTCTACTTATCATGAGGAAAAATTGAGATAATTAAAAATGTTAGTAACATATTACTTGTTGGAAAGGTTTTCCTTATCTTGGGCCAGTGTTATGCTATAAATAGTCACATTTTTTAAATGGCTCCCTATTTATAATGATTCCTACTGTTCTTTGAGTTGATCTATAAAATATAAACAATATGAAAAACATATGTCTGATCCCATAATTTGAGAAATATCTACTTTTATTTGTGCTGTCTTTATTCATGTCACTGAAGTTTCATACCACTTTTACATTTCAAGCATATTTGATATTTACAAACATAAATGAAAAAAAAGAAAACAGAAAACCATGTAAAACTATATTTATGGACGTCCATTAGCCCCTTCACCTCTGAGAATTATTTGTTATTGTTTTCTAACAAGGTATACAAATATATATTTAGTATATATAATGAGATATCACATGCTTTAAAGGAACACCAAATTTACACCTTTTGCCTTCTATTTAGTGTATTATTAAATCAATGTATATTATTATGTGACATGGAAATTCAAAACATTATATAATAAGCTTTCTCATCATTCCTATTCTTTATTTGTATTTTTCCTCAGCTGCATCAAATCAAGCTCAGTTACTGAGAACAATGTCACATTTATTTTCTAGGGTCAGTATATTAATTATTTTTTAAGTCATTGGCCAATCATTGTCCTCAATTTTTGAAAGGGAAACAAAGCAGTCCTCAATAAACCAATGACTGAGTGCCACATCATCACATACTATGACATTACTTAACCATTTTTTTAAATTTCCCTTTATTAATTTCAGCAGTGTATTTAAAAGGTGCATAAATGAGTTTATTGATTACATTTTCATTAAATATATTAAAAACACTTTTGTAAAATATTAAAGTGCAAAAATCAATCTTTAAGCATAACATTTTAAATCAATATTAACTGGAAATATATATATCTTTTTTAAAATTGGACCCAAACAAAATACAATCACTAGAACCATTTGTTCAAATGGTAATTGAGCTTACAGGTAAATCATTTTAGATGGCTGTATTTGGAACTGCTAGATAATGGGGAAAGACAGAATGTGCTCCTAAAAACAATAATTCATGTTTACAGTCTTTAAAATACTCTGTGATCACTTATTAGATAGATGGGAAAAATACATTTTACCACAGCCTAATTTTAAGCAACAAATTTAATGATGGACTAAAGTCATCCAATAATGATTATTGTACTGATTTGATGAATTTAAAATCTCTTAAAAGACTATAATAGTCAAAAAAATTACTCACTGCTGATCTAATCAGCAGCGCTAGTTGCACTACTCCTGAGCAGAACTTCTACCATGTGTTTAACCCCTTTTCAGGACTTAAACACAAAGTGGTGTAGGAGCAATAGTCTTAATGTATTTTTTTACTATTGTGGCCATTTAACTGAAAATGTTAACATACAAGAAGACATTTGGCTGGATTATAATCTATGCCATTGATAAAGAATGAAGCCTTATTTTGTCTGTCTATAAATGATCAAACAGACAAATGTTCAATATGTTTTCTACATTAAAATAAAGACTCTGACAAAAATAATTTAAGTAGTTTTTGTTTCAATCTAAAGATTCTCTTTCAGTCTTTTGGCAGCTTGGGAATTTGGTGTCGCTTTAATTAAATTCAAAGCAGTAATAACCAACTTTATTGTTTTTGCCATAAAATAAACCAGTGGTGAAAGAGTTAAAATACTGTAACAAATTTAAAAAAGAAAGAAAGAAAGAAAGTATGGCATGCAAATGTACCACAAGGAGCAAAACTTAAAAAAACAAAAAACACTTTAGCAATAGATAATATATGGCTATGAAAAATTAAAGAATGATGGAAACGATCTGGATTGTCATGCAGAGAATTCGAACTATGGTGGAACTTAAATAATTATATATAAATGCGGATCATGTCTTTGCAAAGCAGGGAATGATATGTATTCTCTAGGATATGCAAATGTTAATTATAAGTGATATTTGGGGGATTTTAAGAAACACAAAACATAACATTTTAAAAATAAAAACAAATGTGAATGATAAAAAAGAGCAAAACATCTATTTGCAGATGATACTCTGTATGATGCAGTGTTAAATCCTTTTGCTCTGTACCACGAGCAGAGACCCAAATAATGTATTTATAGTTACACGTTCCCATTAGAAAGGAAGACATACAAGGAAGTGTTTATATGTTTTTAGCTAAATATTGTAGACATTATAGAACAATAACATTTTTGAACAATATAAATAAGCAATCAAAAATAATAACAATTGAAACACACATCACATTTCTAAGACATTGTTATATTTTTAGCATTTTGGTTACACAATAAAATCCTGTTAAATGTTTCACATATGACACAAAATAAATTGTTTTCATAAACTTATTATAACATATTATAAATAATACATTTGTTACCACAGTAGTTTGGAATATTGTTATTAATTACTTTTTCTTAAATCCAGTCCACAGGGCAAACACATTTTCAGGATTACCTTGGGTGAAAGCAGCATAATAGCCATGGATACTGATCAGCTGATTACATCACCCGTGTTCCAGTTCAGATATCCTGAAAATTGGGCTTATTAGTGTGTCCTGAGGACTGGAATTGAGAAACACTGATTTAGATAACTTTTGCTCTCAAACTCTTAACAGTCAATTTAAAAAAAAAAAAGTCAATACGCTACTGATCAATAAGGGATTTTTTTTTAATCTAAACTTTTAGAATATTTGAGGATTGGAAAAGATAAACACTGACCTAGAGCAATTGATTCCAAAGTTGAATGCATACATAACCTTTGCTATAGCTTTGGTAAATAGAAATGATTAAGACTATTGGCTCCAATAAACAACAAATAAAAACAGAAACTTAAATTTGATTAATGTTTTAAAAATTCTATCAGCAAAGTATACATACTTTTTTTTTGTAACCTGAATATATTAAATCTATACTTTTGTATGTAATCTAATATTAATTTCCATCAAGGTCAGTAAATCATTAACACAAGTATTTGATTCAGAAAAAGGATTGTTATAGTTTTCTATGACCTCTATAGAGTGTAAGCTGTCAACTAATACATTGTTTAATCATCTGTAAGTCAAAATGTTTCTGCAAATTCCTTAAAATATTAGAATGTTTGCTCTAATAAACTGGTCAGTGTATGATACACCTAAAAATGAAAGGTCATTCCCCAAAATGTAGTGTGCAACTTCTAAGAAATTTAAATAAACTAAGTAACTATTGGACAGTTATTTGAAAGGTGTATTAGCACCTCAACAAAATTATATTGAGTTCACATATAGTTTACAGTCATTAGCAAAAGATTAAATACAACATATTAATTTAATTCTGGGTTATTTACAACAAAGTCTTAAAATACAACACATAGTAATGTTTAAGTAGTGTTTTAAACAGTTTTTAAAAGGAATTAATTATTTAATTTTGACTTAAGCAGAATATTAGCATAAAATAAAATATAAAATAAATAAAGGTGCATCATGTTTAGCGATTAAAAAGTTCCCATTGAAAACAGTACAACTTTCGTTGTCCCTAATAATCAGCTTGATAATTGGTTTCAGGGGCTTTTACCCATGTTGTGACAGACTTTTAAGGGGATCAAACCTACTGAAAAATAAAATGCATTATCTATTTTATTTAATAGCTTATTTAAATGTCTACTTAGATAACAACACAGTACTACTAACAATATGCAATTAAAAAATAAACTTTATTATATTTTGTTGTATAAAATTAAATATTTTTTATCAGTAGAATGAACAGTGACAAATTAGAAATGGAGGGTATTCAAATATACAGCACATCATAATTATTTGCACAAGGTCATCTTTTTTATTACTAAACAATCAACTACAATGTCCTTTTTTATTTTTTTTAATAATAACTATTATTTATAAGTAGCATTATTAACAAGCGAATTAGATAATATAGACAAAAGCAGAACTCAGCTGCTTAAAGGGATATTCTAAATTTTCAACAATTTCTCTTGTTTTACTATATGTTTAACAAGTCACGCAATAGGTCCCTAAATGTCCCTTTAAGTTTATGCTCAACCCTTCTATGTAAACTACACTGTATTTAACTATTTACGCACAGAAAAGAGATGTATTAATAAGTACTTAAATTGTTGCTCATCCAGACTCAAAATAAAATTAGTATATAATTGTTTAAAGATTTTAATATTAATAATACTTTCTGTAAAACTGTAGCTAATGAGATCATATTTCTTGTGCTTTCATCAGAAATAACAGACATAAAAGTGCAATTATGAGATTAGATAATGATTCCCTCACAGCTGTGCATTTGGCAAGGCAGAAATGTTAATGTTATGTACATAGATAAGGTCATAAGTAGACAGATCCATGAGATAATGAGATTATTGTTCTGCCATGACGATAATGAGCAGACAGAATACATTGCTAAAACTATCATAAATCATTTTTCAGTTAAATTACAATAATTTCCGTTGAAATTAATTTATAAAATAGCTTAATTGTATGATAATATATCAGTTAGGGCTTTAGTAATAGAGCTCTATATAATTATACAGGGTTATTTTAATTTATTCTGCTTTGCATTGTAAGCAAACCACAAAAACAAGTCATATGTTTGCTGTGTTTTTGTGATACTAGTTAACTTGCTGAATCAGTTAAGTCAAATGTATTCATATTTTATTTGTCAATACTGTGCAAAACTGTATTTGAATATAAAACATAGTATTAACCCTTCAGCAGCCAGAGAGGGCTGCAAAGTCGAGTAGTAATGCAATGCAATGAATTCCCTGTTAGCCAATAGGTTAGTGGTATTTAAAGAGTCTGACCAAACTCAAAATGAAATAATGATAGTTTCATGATTCTTATAGAGCATGCAATTTTAAACAACTTTCCAATTTACTTTTATCATCAAATTTGCTTTGTTCTTTTGGTATTCTTTGTTGAAGACTAAACCTAGCTAGACTCGAATGCTAATTTTTAAGCCCTTGA
>CAJPDP010101770.1:0-10587 GCA_905336975.1 Bombina variegata variegata | reverse complement strand
TGTAGTCAAATTTGAAAGCGTTGTAACACGTAATAACACACACACACTCATACAACACACACACACAATCATACCACATACACAAACACACTCTCATACAACACACATTTTCATGTAACACACATACCACACACACTCTCATACAACACACACTCACCCCATACACTCTCTTACAACATACACATACACACACACACTTTCATATAACACACACTCTCTCATACAACACACACTTCCATTTAACACACACACACTTTCATATTATACGCATACCACACACACACACTCATACAACACACATACCACACACACTCTCATATAACACACACACTCATACAACACACACACACTCTCATACAATACACCCCACACACACTCTCATACACAACACACGCACAGCACACACACAACCTCATACAATACACCACACACACTCCTACAACACACACACACAGGTCGCGACCCAGTACACATGGTGTTGTGACCCAGTAATGGGTCCCAACCCGTGGTTTCAAGAACCATGCTTTACACAGTATATATTTTTTTCTTTTTATATTCTTTTTAAACTTAAAAATACAGTGTGCAATATACAAGAATTCTCTGTGATTTTCTGTTCTGACAATAAAAGTAAATTGTAGTTTAAACATGATTTAGCCTCTTGATACTGTACAGTCTCCTTTAATGCAATAAAATAGTCTTGCTTCTTCAAATATTGTTAAAGCTTTATATTGCACTGCAGGGTCCTTGCCAACAATTGTAAGTGAAGAGATCAAATGGCTAAAATTTCTCATGGTGCCACTGCCTTTCTACCTAAAATACATTTCTTCTACAGAAATATAATAATATAAAGTTAGAGACATAATAGAATAAAATCTGTTTCAGCTTTTAGTTCAGGGATATCTGGTATGTATAAACTTCAGCATGTGCTACAATTTTACAAGATTAAGTTCTAAAGTAAAAGAAAGCCTGGCTTACAAAGATATTTATAATGCAATGTGTAGAAAAAAATCACCATGTTATGCTGCAAGCTAGAAACCTGTTAAAAGGATGGAAAGGTCAAAACTGAAATGTATATGGATGTATTTCAATTGGAAATATAAGCATTTTGCAATATACTTCTATTAGCAGAAATGTTTCTAGTAAAAGTTATTACTGTTTTTCATCAGCATATGTACATATCCTGCGAGGGCTCGTGCACCAGTATTCAAACACCATGCTTCCTCAGAGAGCTGGCGGCGGTTTGTATTGCTTCTGACAACGTAATTTGTGCCATACAAGCCACTACTGACTCTCTAAGAAGGTGTAGTGTTTAAGACCAGACTGGGAAATCAGATCGCCCTAGAAATGTTTGAAGACCAGCCCCAGAAACCCTTGGCCCAGCCTCCACCCCAGGTTCCAGCCCCCCGGACCATTTTTATCCCCCTTAGGGCCTTTTTTTGCCTCTACAGGCACGTACAACCTTTGTCAGGAGTGGATCGGCATTGAAGTAATGCCCTATGCATGCGCACAAGGCTCGCTCTGTGAACTCCCTGACGTTGGATGCAGCCTAAGGCGGCACACCAGCTGTGGGCCAATCAAGCACTGGTAGTGTTTTGAATTCTGGTGCACAAGCCATCACAGGATATGTGCGTATGCCACAGAAAAAACATAATAACTTATTAGAAGTATTTTTGCTAATGGAAGAATAGAGCAAAATGCTTCTATTTCAGCTTAAATTCCCCTATTTACATTTTATTTTAGACATTTAAAAATAATGTATAGACTACTGACATTTAGAAGACCTCCGATATTTCTTTTACTGAAATGTAAACAGTTTATGTCCAGTTAATAACCTGAAATGTTACAAAGATAATAAGTAAACTGCCAGAGGTTTAAGTAACAAGTTTAGGTTACCAAAAACTGAAAAATAATAAATGTATCCCATTGTAACCCTTAAAATGATATGTTTTTTATTTAGAGAAATTGCTAAACATATCCTAGGTGTAAGTGAGTACAGTTTATGACCTACACCATTAAAAGGAGCTTGGAAATTTGAAGAACCTGACAGGAAGAGGTTTCGACGACCGAAAGCCACAACAGCATCAGAGCGTCAACAACTTGCATGATAGGCAGCTCAAATTGTTTCTCCCCTTTAATTTGTTCTCAAAACCCATTTTAACAGCTGGAGTATATTAAATTGTTTAGAAGTAGCCCATTACCCTTATTTTGACATTTGAAATAGCTACTTTTTGCCAGTGGTGTCCCTTTCTATACTGAAAGTTTCTATACTTCAGTATAGGCTATTGACAAGCTATGTAGACATAGTCAGCCGAAGAAATTATACTCCCAGTGGAGTGTAGAAGAGATACGTAATAAAATATTAATTTTCCTTTGTTCTCTGTAAATATTGGTCTTTGGTTTACAGACAGATATTAGATAACGAAGCATGTGTGTGTACACAAGTGATACAATAATGAGATCTGATTTTATCTGCAAGCTCAACCCATTTTATAAGGTTGTGTTTTCAAAGCACCAAACCAGCTATTTCATATAAACAAATAAACCTGAAAATGCAATTTCTCATACATTTTATACTCTGCAGCTGGTATAAGTCATTGAAAATACATTAAAGGACCTGTCAATACAAGAGATTTGCATAAACAACAAATGAATGATAAAAAGACAATGCAATAGCACTTAGGGGCCGATTTATCAACCCGTCAATGCTACAGTTTCTATGCGAGCCTTCAGGCTTGCCGGAAACAGGAGTTAAGAAGCAGCGTTCTTAAGATCACTGCTCCTTAACTCGTTCGCCATCTCTGAGGTGGCGGACAGCAATCATCCCGATGCGATTGGGATAATTGACACCCCCTGCTAGCAGCCGATTGGAGGCGAATGTGCCGGGGGCGGTATTGCACAAGCATTTCATGAGAAATGCTTGTGCCATGATAAATGCAGACAGTGTATGCTTTCTGCATTTTTCGATGTGCGGCAGACATGAGCCGCTACAGCGGATCTTGTCCGCTTGCACTATGATAAATCAGCCCCTTAGGCGCCGATTTATGAAGTGTCTGTCCGACATGATCAGTGTCAATCAGCCCGATTGTATACAATCAGGGGATTGATGTCTGCAGCCTCAGAGGTGGCGGACGAGTTAAGAGGCAGTGGTCTTAAGACCACTGCTTCTTAACTGCTGTTTCCGGGGAGCCTGAAGGCTTTCGCGGAAACAGCTTCATTGGGGCCAATATGGAGCATGTTAAATCGACCCCTTAATCTGAACTTCAAATGATGAATAAATTTTGTTTCTGACAAATTTAAAAGTGATTTCTTTTTCCACTCCTCCTGTATCATGTGACAGCCATCAGCCAATAACAATTGCATATATGTATATTCTGTGAATTCTTGCACATGTTCGGTAAGAGCTGGGAATCTTAAAACATGTACATATAAAAAAGACTGTGTACATTTTGTTAGTGGGAGCAAATGGGAAAGTTGTTTAAAATTGCACGCTCTATCTGAATCATGAAAGTTTAATTTTGAATTGAGTGTCCCTTTAAGGAAAAAAAACAATTACAGTATGGTGTCCCTTTAAACCTCATCAAGCTTGTTTAGATGACCTGGACAGAAAGGTGAAAGCAAATCAGCCTACAAGTGCAACGTATTTGTGGGAACTTCAGCTACAGTGCTGGGAAGAACTTATGTGTTTGGCCGTTCTATCTCCAAATGGTGGCTACTTTGTCAAAACATTTAAATAAAACTTTATTAAACGTAACAAATCCATGATTTATTTTCATTCAATTGTTTATTTGATCTATGCTTTACTTGCAATGTACATTAAAACAATGTTTGATCTGTAGTATATGTTGGCTGATTTTGTTGTTTTTAAATAAATGTCTAATATTTGTTGATTATTCAACAATCATTTATGGAAAAAAGAAAATAAACAAGAAACCTAAAACTTTCCGTTTATTGTATGTACCATTTAGTTATTTAATGTAACATTCAATCATTAAAGGTTACTTTAATGAATCCCACTGAATTCATTGTAAGTCTATGGGAATCAATTTTCAATTGTAACATTCAGTTATTCACTTTGTACATGCCATATTTTAATACTTACATTCAATATTCAGCATACTGAGGTAGGTTCAACAGTGATTCTAATGTTATATAGTGCTCGAGACACATGCAAACTTCTAAGCCTACTTCAGTATGCTCTAATGCAAAGGAACTAAGTTTTAACAAAAGACCAAGAGAAAGAGGTCAATTTGATAATGTACATTTAAGAGAAGATTATAAAGTTCATAATACGTTTTTATATTATTTATTATGCTTAAATAATGTGTTACCTCGAAATCGATTACTGCAGGATTGTACTTTAGGGACCGACCCCAGAAACGATAGGTATCTTCAGTATACACATTAGATAATCCCTCAGTAGATCCAGTGTCCCCCCCGGTTACAAGTGAAAGCACATCCTTGATTATGCCTCCACCTGTAATTGGTTCTAAAAAATACATATATACAAGTGATCTCATTACAGAAGAATTACTGTTTTATGATTAAATACACCTCTCAAAGTCACTTAGTATTACACATTATTCTTTATTTTTCACTGCTACAAAAAATGTCCTACAATGAACCTTTATTCCCAGTGTCAGTAACATATTTGGTATTTCTGAAATATGCATTTCTAGATTAGACAAATTTATATGTCCCTTTAATTATTGAAATAGGTACAGATATGAATAGACATATTTTGCATAGACATAAATACTCTATCATAACATGATTTAGTTCATTTGCTATGTTAAGATGTTTATTTAGAACAGACTCTATGAATTAGATGCGTAATTATACATTTACACCACTTTTGTCAAATGCTAGTTCCTAGGCTCCAAGTAGTGTGCCATAGTATAATGATTTTTGTTTAATATATAATGAAAGCACATATTGTGTCCTGCATGTAATTAAACATTTGTGTTACAATCTAAAAATATTGTATCCCCCTTTAAATGTTGGTGAATAGACTTCAAGTAGGGCGTTTATTTAACATATGTGGTTATATTAAAGGAGCCATAAGTGTAATTTGTTCTTTGTCCCAACGTTCTCTAAATTCTATTCCTTATTTAAAGTGACAGTAAACACTGTGTAATTACATTGTATTGTGTTACTATAGAGTAACATATCAGTCAAGTCAACATTTTTAAAACAGATTCAAATCTTTTTTACTGCAATTGTTTTTCAAAAGCCAAACTTCATCCGCTATTGGCCTTATTTGGAGGAGCCAATCTGGGCTTTAGTCCACAGACATTAAAGCTAACCACGTTCATAATGTTAAATAATGTATAAAAAAGGATTATTTTACTATTTACTTGGAAGTTACTTGGAAGTTTCAAACTGAACGAATTGAGGAATACATTTCCATAATATTTTTGTTTTATTCATACTCAACCATGGCATGATTTATAGTTATTTACTTCTATAAACTTTTGTTTTATTCATTAACCAACACGTTATTTTACAGGGACATGAGACACTTTAAGATTGTTATATAAAATGCTTAAGTATACATAGTAAAATAAACTTTCAATATACTTTATTTATTTTGCCTCTTTTTACTGTAATTTAAAGGGACAGGAAAGCCAAAATGAAACTTGCAAGAATAATAATAAAATATTGGTTTACTTTAGGTCAGTAAAAGCACTAACTATAACAGTGGTCTAGACCCAATATATCATTTTGATTACTTATTGTTATTTACCAGAGAAGCAATCTGCAACAGGTCCCACATTTATAAGCTTGTAAGTACATGAAACATTTAAATATTCATTGTTTGTTAGGAGCTAAAAATGGCCCAAAGCTCCGCCCACCTATTGCTTGTGTATTTTGATATGTTAAGTATCTCCAATCACAATCGACTCTTAATAAAGTTTTCCTACTCGCACACGCTGATTTGTGCATGTGCTATTTGAAATAGCTAACTGACAAATATTAAACATACCCTGCTAGGCTGTCATACAAGAAAACCGCTAACTGGACAAGAAGAAAGCTGTGGGCGGAGCTTGGTGATAATTATTATAAAGTTTCATGTACTTCTAACAAACATATAGACGTGCAACCCATTGCAATATGCTTGCCTGGTATGTAACAATAAGTAATAAAGAATACGTATTGGGTCTAGACTGTCCCTTTAACTCATCACTTTTAATATGAGTGAGACAAATGTGTTAATAGTCCTCCCTATGCGAACCATTAAAAGTATAGGGTGCTCTAAAAACATTTCACCTTTGGTCAGAATATTTAACCATCCACTTGCAACACGAGATTGTGTGTTATTATTTGCTCAAATTTGTTGATTATGCTCCACTTGTAGTATAACCCTGTATGGGGACTTCAGATTTGAGTACCTTTGAGTTCTCAAACAATGTTTATTAAGAGTCTTATAAATAGGCATGTGCATTCATTTCATAAAGGAAATCTAATTTGTTACCGGAACACGGATATTCGTTTATTTTCCACTAAATGAATATCCAATAGAATGGACCCAAAATTGAAAGAAAATTAAGGAATAATGCAGAATTTGGCAGTATTCCCTTGTTTCTTTTAAATATTTATAATACTTATCGTAAGCGAGCTGGAGAGCCGCGCTATCCCGCTACTCTTCTTCACAGAGCCCTGCACGTACTAACAGAAGGATTAGAGTAGCGGCTCCCAGGGTCTGCTCGCTTACGGTAAGTATAAAGAAACAGGTGAACTTTTTTATCTGTAGCTTTTGAACATTTAATGTGTAACAAAAACAAATGTAATTTTTTAACTAATATCAGTATAACTGAGAACTGAATGGCACGGGCAATGAATATTCTGGGAAACTAAATTCCACATATACTTATTTTTGGAAATTTGGCCAGCACACCTCTACTAATAACTCAGCATAACAGAATCACTTGATAGTGAGTTTATTAAGATATAGACCAGCAATTAACAAAGGTTATATAATGGTTCTGTGAATTTGTGACTTGAAAACAGTGGCTTTCTTTTTGGCATATTTTATAAATGCAACAACTCACTTTCAAACTCATTTTCCTTCTTCTTACAATTATTGGTTTCCACACCAAGTTTTGGTTCAACAGGAATATCTTCTAACTTAAGCGAGATTCCCAGAGATAATTTTAAACAGTTTTCCACCATTGTACCGGTCACCTCTGGAAAGAAATGAGAAATTATTAACTCCTTAGTTGACAAAGAGGACTTCAACAAACTACACAGATAAAAAATGTTTTCACAAGAAAAAATGGATACAAGTTAAAGGGGCAGTAAAGTCAAAATTAAACTTTCATGATTCAAATATGCAATTTTTAACAACTTTGCAATTATCTTCTATTATCAATTTTACTTTATTAGCTTGGTATCCTTTGTTGAAAAGTATACTTAGGTAAGCTCAGGTGCAACAAAGCACTACTGGGAGCTAGCTGGTGATTGGTGGCTGCACATATGTGCCTCTTCTCATTGTCTCACAAGATATATTCAGCTAGCACCCAGTAGTGCATTTCTGCTCTAGAGCTGACTTTTTCTTTGGTTCTACCATTTTGCAGGGATTAAACACAAAGTAGCATGCACGCTATAGGACAATGATAAAATTCTGTATCACATTAGATCATTTTGTTTTGCACTTTTATGTTCAATTAAAGGGACAGTAAAGTAAAAATTAAAGGTTTGTGATTCAAAAAGAAAATGTAATTTTAAACAACTTTCCAAATTACTCCTATTATGTAGTTTGCTTTGTTCTCTTGATATCCCTAGTTGGAAAGCATACATAGGTAGGAGCAGAAATGCACTACTGGGATCTGACTGCTAATTGGTGGCTGCACAAATGCTTCTTGTCATTGGTTCACCAGATATGTTCAGTTTGTTCCCAGTAATGCACAACTGCTCTATTAACACAAGATTAAAAGAGAATAAGGCAAATTTGATTATAGAAGTAAACTAGAATTTATTTAGTTTGAGATCACATGCTCTATCTAAATCATGAAAGAAAAAAAATGGGTTTCATGTCCCTTTAAAAAACTACTAAATGCAACAAACCACGTACTCCTACCTAACAACATTGCTATCTCTAGGGCTTCTTTATGTATTCATTTGTCTCTGGATTTAGTTTTATCACAATATGAGTATTTGCAACTTTGTAATAATTAATTGGTAATGATTTCAGAAATGTATCATTATTTGCTTGGTATAATAACTGCAGAAAATAAACCAGCTTGCTTTAAAGTGACAATTTAATTTTTATTGTGTAGAATAAGTTGATTCTTTTTGATGTCTTTTGACTTAGCAATTGAAACATTAATAAAAAATGAAACTTGCAGTGGAAATCTGTGAACCTTTGCAAAATGTAAAAATAATCTGTTACAGTCAATCTTATAAATAAGTGTGAATACATATATCTTGTAATACATTTAGGGAGAGCTTTAAATACATGTAATCATCTTTAATGCTAAAATGTCACTTTTCAGTTCACCTTTAGGTCTTTTCTTGCTTCAAGGAAACAATATAATTTAGTTAATGGCCCAGGGCACATCCAGATTCTGCCTGGATGAATTTGTCTGTATTACATTTTTTATTGGCTCGCTACAAACTGACAGCTTTTCCTGCATGTCTGCTGAAGATAAAACACATTCCCCCTAAGCAAAGCTTCTGGGCACAGAACAAAATCACAAATAATTTCTATAAACTGGTCTTTTTTTAGGTGCTTTTTATGATGTGGAAAAAATTAAATTAAAAAAGATAATCACAAAAAAATTCCCAAATCATAACCTGAAGACATTTGCATCAATGTTGTAATAGCTCTCATGCAAGTTGTATCTTCTAAGTAATCTTATTACACTAAGATACAAAAGTATTAGGATATTGGTATATAGGCAATACCTTGTAACAAATAACTTGGCTAATAGATATTGTAGATTTCAGTTATAAAGTATAAACACTTAACCAAGTTATTTCTTGCATGATTAAGGATATTTGATCTGTTTCTAAAATAAAAGTCAATAAAGAACATAAAAAAAACTGATAGACTTTGTATTGTGACAAACAGTGTGGGTTAGGTAATATAAAGTGACTTGTCTTTTGTTAATGACAAAGATGCCTGACTATATTAATAGTCTGGGGATGAGGATAATAGTTGCTTAGGGTTAAAATGAGATAGAACCAAATACGGTCAATCACTGAATACAAATATAATAATAATAATAATAGTTATAATAATAATACTAATAATAATAACAACAGTAATAATAATAATAGGAAAAATAATCATTATGATTATAATAATAATAATAATAAAAACACCCTTAATCAAAAAAAGATAATATTTTTTTTTTTTATTCAATCAAATAAAAGCAATAGCTTTAAAGGATCAGTATATCTGATGTATAAACCCCTTGGATTTTCTAGACCTGAGTTAAAAAAAAGAAGTTTTGTAATCTGGTTTGTGAAAGCTTGGCACTCTCTACTAATACAACAGTATTGGGTGTGGACAAACAGGAATTTACTGCTAGGCTCAATTTAAAACTTTAACTTTTTTCTTACCTATTTTTGTATATTCAAATACCTGTATATTGTTTTTGTAGGTCAATGTTAAATTAACTACATTTTTATTCATGTAATTTCTTTATTTTTAACTTAGTTTTCTTAATAATTTAATTAGTTTTTTTTTTTTCATCAACTATATAATTTAAATTGAAAAAAAATTCTAGTCACAATCATACAATGTGCATTATTAGTTAGTAGAGCATATACAATTAATTTTGAAACAAACAGAAATATTATTATTATTATCAATAATAATATATAATTTGAGGTTATTTATATGATTATTTAGAAATTATAGCACATTCTATAAAAAAGTATTTAAATTTAAATTATATTGATGATGTATAAAGAATAAAAAATGTAAAAAAAAACAACAATCTGTCTTCTTTAAAATTAATAATGGAGTTTTGCATTGTTAGTTTCACTAGAATATTTTTCTTGTCTAAATATTAAGTCCATTTTGATAAATGCAAATTAAAAAACTGGAAAATTCTGCTATTGGTGAGTATTAATCTCATTTTTATTTAACTCATGTAGCTATTAGACATATATATATATTTATATATAAAACAAATATTATGACAGGTAATATATTAAAGGGACACTAAACCCACATTTTTTCTTTCATGATTCAGACAAAGCATGCAATTTTAAGCAATTTTCTAGCTTACTCCTANNTATATATTTATATATAAAACAAATATAATATATACACACAGAAAAATATCATATTTAGCAAATATATATTATTGGCCATATTTTAAGAAAAAAAACCACAAATGTATATTTCATATTTTTACTAGAATTGTATTTAAATATTTATTAGGATGCTGGTTGCTACACTAATACATAGTGAAAGAATGTAATTTGATTAAAAACAAAATATTATAAAACAATATAGAGTTTTTTACACCAGAAAGTCCTTTTAATGGATCAGAATTTTACAAATTTTACGAACCAAATGCTTAGGAATTGACTTTTAATCATTGCAATAAATAACATACTTAGGCCTAGATTTGG
>CAJPDP010101768.1:0-13432 GCA_905336975.1 Bombina variegata variegata | reverse complement strand
TATTATTATACTTTATTTATGAAGCGCCAACATATTCCGCAGCGCTGTCCATGGATACAATTCATTTAAATAAAACAATACAAGACTTGTAAGAGACAGGACAAAATTTACAAACACATACAGGAGGGATTGAGGGCCCTTTTCCCGTAGGAACTTACAATCTAGAAGGGTAGGAGGTTGAGAAACAGGAGGTGAGGACTGCAAGATTCAGAAAGATGTTAATACAGAGTTAGATGAGGGAAATGCTACTGTCTGTTTCATCCTGATGAAACAGACAGTAGTCTGAGAAACGCGTTGCAATCTGTTTTTTTATATATCAGAGTCATATGGTTGACACCTGATTTTTATTTGCCATTAAATTGTGGTTCTTTTTTAACACCATTATTGAGAGTCTGATCTTATTTCTATCTACTGAGGACATCGGGGATACCGGCACTAACGCTGAGAAAGTGAGCTGGGACATTGCAAGCTCCCAATCTGCCTTATTTAGCACAATTGGGTGCTACTCCACTTGTGAGTATTCATTTAGCATCTATATCTATCCATTTATACCCACTGTATCACACTAGGAGGCGCCTTTGTTTTGTGATCTTGTTCACAGAGAAAGTTTGCAACATGTGAAACAAATCATAGACCTACGCAGCTAGCAGAAGCAACATGGGTGAGATACCCAAATAACTTAAACATCTATACCAAGCCTCTGAATGCATTAGCAATATTACATAAATAGGAATAATCCGAATAAACTAGCACAACTGGATTGACAAGTAGGTCTAAATACAACCACCAAGAGCACAACCCTAAGACCTTTTTCAATTTAATCCCACTGGTAACATCAAGAATACAGCAAATAAATTGCCCACTCCAGTACTGATCATGGCTCATCGGAGAACAGCTAAAGGAGACAAGTTAACTAGAGCAGCACTCACAGGCCCCAATCCTGTTAATGCATTCTTTAAGCACATTGATAAAAAGAAAATTACAGGCTCTCCATCAACAGACTGTAACGGAAGACATTCCAACAGATGACACCGATAATGCCAGGCAAGCCAACCCTCTAGAACCATCATAATCAAATATTGATGGCCCAGTTACACTAAAAGCGATGGAAGCTCTTATATCCGAGGTCAAATCTTGCATAAGAGAAGAATGCACTGACCTAAAGAGAGATATTAATGAACTTGGATTTAGGGTAGAAGCCCTGGAAGATGGCCGAGAGGAAATAGCTAACAACATGACAGACATGACACAGAAAATACTTCTGCAGCAAGAACAGATCATAGATCTGTAACAAAAAATAGGTGATATTGAAAATAGAACTCAACGCAACAATCTCTGAATCAGAGGGATACCTTAGAAAGTGACAGGTGACGTGATACAGGACCTCCAAGAGATATTTAAATTCCTGGCAAAAGCAAACTCTGTCGTGATCCAAGAAATCCCTCTGTAAAAAGCTCACTGCTCACTATGCCCTAAACCCACAGAAAACCTAGAGGTTGTGATGTGCTTCCAAAGCTACAGAGTTAGAGAAAAGATTTTGAACTTTGCTAGGGAGCAACACAAATTCACCTACCTTGGTGCAATGATCCAATTCTTCCAAGATCAAAAATGGAAAATGTAATTACTGTAAAGACCCATCAGACATCGCTTCTTTCTGCACCGTATTGGGAATACCAACCCAAGCAGCTTCTACCACGCAATCTCAAACCACCAAGCTGCTTGATACTGAACAACCTAAACCTAAACTAGAAGTTGCTAGTAAACTCAACAAGAAGAAACTTACATCTGCAACTCAATCCTTGGAGGCTACCTGAAGTTTTGCCACCAAACAGAAGGACAATCCATCATTAACCCTCACTCCCAAATCTAGCAGTTTGTGAGTTTCATTAAACCTAATGTTAACTATTGTTACCTACTATGACAAATAGTTGTATTTAGTTAATCCAAGTTGCATATCTTGTTCATGTTGTTATCACTGTTGAATTGATAATGCATAAATGTTTAATTATAATATTAGACAAAAGTTACTGTTATCTTCACAATGCTAAAATGTCAATATCATTCTTTATTATCTATTACTTAAGCAACCTATATTAGTGTACATGTATCCCTACCCCTCTTTTTATATACATGTCCAGGTCTCAATAAACCTACTTACTGTATTGTACCTTGTTCCCCCTGAATAATTATGTCACCACCCAACAACCTACACACACCAGTGGTGGGTTTCAACATACTGCGACCAGCCCCTTTCTCTACTGTATAGTAGACAATTTGATCCCTTACTTCTTTTGCTGTACTTTATTCTAATACCCCTTTTCCCTCCTCCCCAATCCCATTAACCTCCCTCTAACTATAACTGGTATATTTAACAAGTTCTGTCTTTATAAAACCTTCTATACCTCAGAGCTATCTCCGGGCACACTTGACCCTTATAGTAATACATCTCACTTGCATAAAAATATGAGTATCCACATACCCCTTAACACTTTTATAGTAGCAACACAAAATGTCAAAGGCTTCTTATCCCCAGAAAAAAGATCAATAGCCTTCCATGACTTCTATAAAAAAACAAATTGATCTCCTCCTAACACAGAAAAAACATTTTAGAAAAGCCAAAGAACCCAAACTGTCTACATACTACTACGACCAGCATTTTCTTAGCTCAGGCTAAGAAAGTGCTGGTCTTAGAATGGAGTAGGCATATCCATCAGAAAAGGCATTATCTTTGAATTATTAAATAAATATTCAGATACAGAGGGAAGAGTTCTAATAATAGTAGGCTTACTATATGGTAAAACCCTCACAATAGCTAACTTATATGCCCCCAACCATCCCATGACCACATTTTTTCGTAAGGCACTTAATCAATTGATAGACAACGCTAAAGGCTCAATTATTATTGGAGGAGACTTTAATTTTCCACTCTATCCAGCAACAGATACATCTACATGGAGATCTTACATGGGACAGAGACAAACAAAGGCAAACTGGCATGCTCTCCAAACTCTCCCATTATATGACACCTGCCGGATATCACACCCATATCCCGAGACTACACCTTTTTCTCACACCCACAAAACTCCTACTCACACCTAGATTACATACTCTGCGACCAATCCACACTATCTACACTAAAATACTACAAAATAACTTATACAGTCTGGTCAGATCATAGCACAGTGATTAGCACATTTACCTGGTCCTCCATACCACTCAACCGCCCAAGCTGGAGGTTTAATGATCTTATATTTTCAGACCCACTCACTATTACTGATATTGAAGAAAAAAATGATTTTTTTTCTTTTAATAATTGCCTAGACACTTCTGACTGTAATAACTGGGAAGCTTACAAATGTTTTATTCGAGGTGAACTTATAAAACATAAAAAAAGACAACGTCAACAGAGAACAACACAATATAACACTCTCACTTCTAAGCTTATGCAATCCGAATTAGCCCACAAACAAAACCCAACTTCCCCCCAACTCTACGCTGACCTACAGTGAGACAGAGATACCTTAAATAAATATCTAATTAAAAATGCGCATCTATATTACCTTACCATTTAAGCAAAATTATTTGTTGAAAATAACAGTACAGGTTCCATGCTGGCTAGATCCCTCAAGAAAAAGAGATTTAAAACCTATATTAAAAACATTAAAGGACCTACAGGACACACCTCTATTGACAGTAAAGCCATAATACAAGACTTCACTAAATACTACACGTCACGTGATCCCAAATCTAAAACAAACTTGATCAAGGATTACCTTACCCATCTTAACCACACATCCCTTACAGTAGAAGACTTCTCTGCTTTAGACCAACCACTCCATTTGCAAGAAATCCTTATGGGTATAAAATCCCTGTCATCTGGGAAAGACCCAGGCCCCGATGGCTTCACACCTAAATTCTATCATCTATTCAAAACACAATCAAGCCCACAGCTTCTTACTCTATTCCAATCGATAGATTACACTGCCGTTTTTTCTCAACACCTCTTAGAGGCAACTATATTGGTGATCCCAAAACCAGGTAAATCCCCAGACTAATTAGGGAACTATAGGCCAATATCCCTATTGAAAATAGATGTAAAATTATATGTTAAGATATTGGCCACTCATATTAACAAAGTCCTACCCCACCTGATCCACACAGACCAGATGGGCCTTATCCCGGGCAGAGAAGCCAAGGATAATTCAATTTGCGTACTTCAAATTCTACACTACACCACTAACGAAAATATCCGGATTATATTACTCTCCACGGATGCTGAGAAGGCGTTCGACAGGGTGGACTGGGAATTTATGTGGTTTGCCCTGTCAAAATTTGGGTTCTCTGCTAAATTAATTACGAAGATAAAAGCCCTTTATGCTAATCCAACTGCTGCAATTCGTGCTAATGACTCAATCTTGGATACATTTCCTATAAAAAATGATACCCGGCAGGGTTATCCCTTGTCTCCCCTACTATTCTCCCTCACGGTTAAGACATTTGCCACATGTATCAGAAGCAATCCAAACATCATAGAACAACAATGTTTATTATACGCGGATGACATTATATTCACTATGCGCTCCCCAAGCACATCTATCCCTAATCTTTTACAAGAACTCAATATATATATAAAGTAATATCAAACTTCTCCATTAACATGGATAAATCAGTCCTCCTACCCATTAATCTGACAACAGACGAAACTACATACATAACTCAAAACACCCTATTCTCAATATATAATTCAATATGTTATCTAGGCATCAATATTACACCAGATATAACAGAGCTATTCAATCTAAATTATTTCCAATTACAAACTGAATCCCTTAAACTTCTAGAATCCTATATTAGATTAGGAATCCAAACAAGGATTTGGGGCTTTAAGCCCAGTGCTGAATTAAACACTATTGTATCAAATTAATTTATGATTAAAAAGAAACACTTTATTTAACAAATATGCAACATACACAAAACGTTTAAAATTACAGCTGTGACTGCTAGAACATAGGGGGTATTTTACATCCACTATTTATATGATAGTCTAGGAGTCAGCTGCTAGGTTAAAAAAGGACTGCGTGAGCTATGAGAGACTGTGGTACTATCAGCATATAGGAATACGCATACATGCAGGCATAATCATGTGGAACACAGACAATCAGTTTATGCGCTCAAAGGCGAACTCCTTCCTGCGTACTGCTGTGATTGAACACAGTCGGCCAATTTCTAACTGTATCCCTAGAGCTTATCAACCTACATTCATACTGTTGCTCATTAAGAGTATCAAACTGACCACTCGTTATTTTTCCACATATCATGTAATGTATTTAAGCAATATTTCTTAGCAGCCGTTATGTAGTCAAACTTAGCTGGCTATTCAGTCTCCAACTAACCCCATAACATTTGGCAAGCTATAGATTGCTACTATCGTATAATGTTATAGCAAGTGTATCAAGTTAAGAGTTCAATTCAGTATCTCATTCCACATCAGCGTCTCTCATAGCCCCCCCACCGACACGTTTCGTCACTCGTGCATGACTTCTTCAGGGCTTAGGGGCGGTCTCAGCCATCTTAGCTTGTTTTATAGGCATATGTTGCCATAGTGATCAGTTTTATTGACAGCAAGTGTTTAAACTGTCTGGCATCAGAGTTCAATCAATACAGATCAGCAGGGAATGCTCGTGTTTAGTCAAACATTTTAGATATCTTCAGTTATATATGTTTGTTTTACAAAATTGTGAGTTACATATATCTTTTTTGGCATTTCAAGTTTAGCATAATTTTAAACACAGTCAGGATCCTGCAATGAGCTGTGTTTCTTTATTATATCTCCATGTCCTGTATAAATGTATAGAAATGTATAGAAACACATTTCCTTAAGTGGTACTTTTATCACCCGATCTTTTTTGTGGACAAATGAGAAACAATCATCTTTAATCAATTATCAACTCTGTCTCATATTTAATGACTGCACACTTCAAATTGTGTGTCATACGGATATTCACTCATATGCATTCTCCCACAAATACTCAGAGCCCAAATGTTATACGACTACCCACGAATATAGTATCGTTATTTCACTTGTATTTTTATTCATATTAATGGGGAGTTCTTTTTGGTGCAACCACCCTGAAACCCCCTTCAAATCAGTTTCTATTTTGTAATTGTACAGCTCAAATGATACTTCATGATTACTAATAGTGGGGTTTATAGGTATATGCTTATGTCATAAAATACTATCTTGATGGGGATTGTCATTCAGCACCTCGATATTGTGTGACTGCTCAGAAATGTTTTTACATTACCCCAGGAAGAATTTATATGATATAGCTTCATTGAGCCCTTTTGTGCTGCTGACTGCAACTCATGTATCCATCTGCATTCCATTTGCAACAAGATTTTATTGAAGTTACCTCTTCTGCCTTTCAGTTTTAGTTGTTCAATTGCAAAGAACTTAAAGTCATATTTAGCATCTGCATGAAATGTATTCATATGCTGGGCTACTGGTACTGATCTATTCCACTTAATGTCCCCAATATGTTCCAAGATCCTGGTTCTTAGCTCCCTGGAGGTCTCTCCCACGTCAATTAAATTACAATTGCACATTGCAACATAAACAACCATACTAGATCTACAGTTTATGAATGTTTTTATCTCATATTTTTTCTCTGTATTGGGATTTATGAACCATTTTGTTGGAAATGTATTTCTGCATGCTTTGCACCTTCCACATTGATAGAAACCTTTATTTTCTCTTAGCCATGTTCTTGGCTTAGATACCGAATAGTGACTATTAGTCAAGATATCTTTTAGATTTTGTGACCTTCTGTTTGTTATAAGAGGATTTTTTGTTATTACCTCTAGTAAGTCATGATCATCTGTGAGTACATGCCAATGCTTCTTAAATATCTCGCAAATTTTGTGATTATTTTCATCAAAGGTTCCTATGACTCTTATACTTTGTTCTTTTTCTTGTAGAGGTATACAATTTGTTGTGGTGTTTCTTAATAAAGATCTTCGGTCTGAGGCTTTATATATATATATATATATATATATCTGTATGTTAATATCCCTAGTGAACAATGGATTGACATGCAGTAAGATCCATGTATTATTGTCACACGAGGTCATTCTATCCTGCAATAGGTGACCACACAAGTATTCTAAGATAAAGTACTCAAATTTGCAGCTATAACATGGTACTTGTTTTGAGATGGAAGGGTTAACATTATTAATTTACAAATTCATTAAACTTATTTACTTTACAGATGATCATATTTCTGCTTAAGAATTTTTAAGCTTAACAAGAATATGTATACAGGTAGCCATCATTTTGCGCTGGTTCAATTTGCGCCTTTTTACAAGAGCGCCTGTTCCTAGTGATCATGTGACCACTATTGAGGAAGTTGTTCCACAGGCTTACTAGCTGAAAACAAAACAAAACAGTGAACTGTAACAAAATTGCTACCATGCATATAAAAGAGCAGTAACATATTTAAACATGTTCCCATGCTAACAGGAAGTGTATGTCTGTGTTAAAAATGTACTTTTTATATGCAGCAAAGACAATAAAATGACTGCTCACTGGCTGATAAACAGAATTCCCCACTGCCTTACTGACGGATAGTGACAGGTCTCACAAACATAAAAACTATTTTAAATTACTGTTATTACATTAAGAGACTACCCGAGACAAACATACCTGGCCTTAACCCCTTAACAATCAGCGCTGATGCGCAGTAGAGACTGTGCAAGACAAGTGCAGGGACGGGCTGGTGTCCCTCTCAGCATTGGTGGTGCCGATTGTTGGTGGCGTGGGAGGGTTAGGAGGGAGGTGGGAAGGTGGCCCATCGCTGGAGGGGAGCGGGTGGGACCGCTGCACTGCAGAAAAAATGTATGCTAAGAGTGGCAGGGAGGTGGAAGGAGGGAGGGGAGAGGAGGGAGAAGGAGGTACAGGGGGATCCTTTTGTGGAGGGGGGGGGGAATAAAGGCTCGGGAAAGGATCTTGGAGGGGGACATTTTGGCCCGTGTACGCGGGATTTAACACTAGTATTATAATATTACATTACTAATGTCAATTTTGAGAGGGCCCTGGAACCTAACTTATTTACCTTCACTTTAAGGAACAGAACCCCAGTGTAAACTGAGGGCTACCTGTATATTTATAGCTGCCTAACTATGAAGCAATGTTTGTTTTTTTACTTTTTTTGTATTTCCATTTTTTTTCTTTTTTATATTTTAACTAAATAAAGTTATGTTAAAAAAAACACACACTCCATGAAGACATTTTGTATATTTCTTGGGAATGCACAAGACTAAAACCATCACATCCTTTATAAATATTGTAAAATTCTGCATTTTTGTCTTGTATTAAAGTGCAAAACAGTACAGTATAAAAAAAATCACAGTATTCAAATAAAATGACTATCAAAAAGTTAACATTATGAATGATGAGATTATACAGGATAAATATGAAGCTGTCAATTTGATTATGAACTTTCCTTTTTGCACACATTATACACACAATTCAATTAAGTTAATTAAACTTTAGCTGATAACACATTTAGAGCTTACAAATCAATCATGAGATGCTATATCCATCCAAAATATGTTTAAATGCATCCCTGTCTTTTACTGTCACATGATAATTTAAATTGGTTTACTGCCATTGTCATATGAAGATAAGATCACATTAATTTGTAGCCCTTCACAACTGCAATCTATCTTGGACTGTCGAAAATATAGTGGTAGTTTTGTTTGTTTTTGGTTTGTTTGTTTTTTAGTAAAATTGGGCTCAGTAACATCATCAGAAATGGATTTGAAGAAATAATGTGTTTGATTTTGGTACATTAATTACAAAATATTTTTGGGTGCAAAAGGTAAACAACCAGCAATCAATTGGAACTATTGGTAATTTGTGTTATATCTCTTCTGGCCTTCCCTTAACATTTGGCCTTTGTTTTGGATCCAAACTGGGATCAGCCATCGGGAATACTGGACAATTCAACTGCTTTCTGACTAAAGCCAACATTAAAAAAAAAAAAAAAAAAAGGCAAACTCTGAATTTGTCATTTTGGTTCTGAGAACCTTTCCATATATAGACAATAGCACTGATAGTGAAAATGACAGGATTTCACAGTGCAAGAAGCCACATTTATCCCTGGTATATATATATATATGTATAGTTAGTTACTATAATATTTTTTATAGTAGTGCATACAAGTTAACATGGATAATAGACACCACATTATTAAAGCTAAGAATTATTTTAATCAAACAAACTACTTGCCTTTCATGGGGAATTTATGACAATATATTTCCTTATACTTGTGTTATGGTTTTCTGAAAGATATAAAAATACCTGCATTGTTACTAAAAAGAAAAGGTATACATAAGTGTCTTGGAAATGTGGATAACTCTCCATATGTGTAACTGAACGTAATAAGACTTTTTGTAATCACATTTTTGATGGAACACATCTATGGTCTTTACAGCAAAGCAGAATTAGTAATAAAATGTTTCTAAAAAAATATGTTTATAATAAATCAGAAAATCTAGTGTGTGTTAATAAATGAATTAAAACAAGTATATGGAACATGCCCTGCACATGTAACTAATAAATTATCAAGTCAAATTATCTCCTTGGTAAACAAATAGCTTTAATATGCACAAAAGGCTAGAGCTTTGTCTTCACTAATTATAAATATAGCTATATCTTCTATCTGTAAATTAATTAAAATAATCTATGTATTTTGGGAGTATTTTTAGTAGTGTTAACAAAGACCTAGCACAAAAGCTTTTCAATACATTTGTAAATAATTCTTGACAACTTGTAGTAATGAACCCTCCAAAGGAGCCGTTACAAATAAAACTTTGACCATGCTTTGGCAGACCCAGTGTTTCCAAGATGATCTGCAATACCATATGTTAAAAATAAAAGTTAGTTAATGTCTCAAATCAACAAAGTGCAGCAGCAAAAGTGGTCACTTCTGAAATTTTAAATGGTCCCACTAAGAAATATATATTCCGAAATGCCCGAAGACACTTGCAGTGATGATTCAACCCACAGAGGTTGAGTGAAGTAGTCTATGAAAGTCACATGAATGCATTACCAGCACTCACACTGCTGATCTGCAAATGTCTGCTATGTTTGGTGCTACCATTTGGGCATTTTGAAAAGTTGTCCTTTTTGCAGATTAAGTATTTTGAAATAATCTTCCGAAAAGTATAGCGGAAGTCCCTAATTTTATAGGCATATATGATGGGGTTCACGACTGAGTTGGCATGGGATAAGATAATAGCCATGTACATTACCCATTCTGGCTTAGAAAACTTGGGCTCAAATAGTGTGATGCAGTTCAGAATGTGGATAGGCAACCAACAGAAAGCAAAGAGACCCACAATGATAGACAATGACTTGGCAGCGTTGACTTCTTTTTGGAGAGTGGTCCTTGAGTTTTCTGAACTGACACACTTCAGCTCAATTTGTCTTAGTTGCATACGGGCAACCATGAAGATTTTGATATATATTCCCAGCATGATCAATAGAGGAAGCAGAACACAACCAAAAAAATTAAAGTAAACCATATAGTTCATTGTGACAACTTTTTCAAACAAACAGGTAACAGTGCAGTTGTGACTTCTAATGCTTGTAGGACATGCAGTGTCAAAGCTGTTCCAACCCATAAGTGGAGTTAAGCCAATTACAAACGATAGGATCCAAAAGACAGCAATGACGGCCCGTGCTCGCTTCCCAGTCACCAGACTTTTGTACCTAGAAAGAGAATAACAATTTTATTGTAGGCAAGCAACACAATTGAACCATTTGTTAAAGGGACACTACCGTTCAAATTAAACTTACATGATCCAAATAGAGTGAGCAATTAAAAAAGAAAAAAAAATTACAATTTATTTCCATTATCAAAATGCGCACAATCTTTGTATATATTGTATATGCACACCTGAGGCAGCAGTTCCTACTGAGCATGTTCAAGTGTTCACTGTATATAAATATGTGTTTTGTGATTGGCTGATGGCTGTCACATGATACAAGGAGCAGGAAAAATGGAAGTAACTTTGAAATTTGTTAGGAAAAAAAAAATCTACTACTCATTTAAAATTCAGACTTAGGGCCCTGTCCCTTAAAAAAATGGATGACATGGTGAGAAATCATCAGCTTATTTTCCTGAAGATTATATTGTAAAGTAAGTGTTTCTCCTTAACATAAAGCAAATTAGTAAACTCCCCTTAATGAGATACACAGTTCCCAATGTAAAATTGCCTTTAAAACAATTACTTAGGGCCTCGCCATACCGACAAGACACCTTCTTGCCATACCAGAGAATTTTAGAGTTACTGCATTGTCTTTTTATTATGCATTTTTTGATTATGCAAATCTACTGTATTTAATGGTCCTTAAAATCCATTCTTCATTTGTAAAAACAGAGAATAATCTACACCTAACTACAAATATTTGCATTCTTTTGTTGATTATCACTTACAATCAACAGTTTTTTAAGGGAGTATAAATACATGCTATGAATAATGATGTATTCAAAGTAAACATTAGCCTTAGCTTAATACATAAATGTATTTTTTACAGTTATATTAGTCATTTAAATATTGACAATATAACTGTAATATGATGATAAGATCAGCAACCACTGTGTTTCACTGAAGATATAGTTATAAGGTTTAGTTTATATAAAGTAACAGGTGCAGCCATGTTAGAACTAGTTTTCTATTTATCTATGTTTGTGAAAACAAGGCTGTGTAGAAATCCTTTTAGAAAATCCTATGTTCCACATAGCCCTGTTTGAACAGTTTCTTGTATTGCCTGTTTCATATCTGTCCTTAATTGTCCTCACCAGGAAGGATGGATAAGGGTAAACTTAAAGGGACAGTCTACACCAGAATGTGTATTGTTTAAAAAGATACATAATCTCTTTATTACCCATTCTCCAGTTTGCATAACCAACACGGTTATATTCATACACTTTTTACCTCTGTGATTAGCTTGCATCTAAGCCTCTGCAGACTGCCCCCTTAGCGCAGCTCTTTTGACAGACATGCATTTAGCCAATAATTACCACCAATCAGTGCTGATTCATAAATAACTCCACAGGAGAGATCACAATGTTATCTATATGACACACATGAACAAGCAGTGTCTAACTTTGAAAAACTATCAAAATGCAGTGATATAAGCAGCAGTTCAACGTCTTAGAAATTGTCATATGAGCCTACCTAGGTTTAGCTTTCCACAAAGAATACCAAGATAGCAAAGCAAATTTGATAATAAAAGTAAATTTGAAAGTTGTTTAAAATGTAATGCGCTATCTGAATCATGAAAGTTTAATTTTGACTACACTGTCCCTTTAAGTTCAAAACATTACTTTAAAAAAACTCAGTGGAATTTAGAAAAACAAAAATTTTCTGAGTTAAATTACAGAAAATGAAGACAAAATAAAGTATATTGCAAAGTTTTTTTAACTACACATAATACAATTTCATACTGATTAATATCCCTTTAAGTTGTCATTGTCGGTGATTGGCAAAATATTAATTTTATTAAGGCTGGATTTTAGATTATTTGAAATAGTTATTAAGATCTTGGAAACCAGTATACCCCCCATTCTTTGAGATGTACACATCAATGATTCATTAATTGTTATTTTATAGGTGACCCCATGACTGTATATGTGCATTAGTCATTCAGTGCTAAAATCAGAAACATTTGTATTTGTTATTATAATGTCAAAGCAATTTGCCATTCTGTGCAGCTGCATACTGTACATAACCTACCTTGTCATATGTGTGACTGTCTCACTGCATAAAATTCTGGTGTTAAGCACAGTTATTCTACTCACCCAATACAGGCTATATTTACTTTGTTATTGCTATCGTTCATAATAATAATGTTGTTGTTTTTTAAACAAACTTTAATAAAGTGACACAGAAGTACAACAAAAAATGCTTTAATTTGTTACAGCATTTTATTCTTGCACTATTGTTTGCATCTAAGTGCAAAAAGGTTAACACATAAGTAGAGAAGCAATGCAATACTTGGAGCTAGCTGAACACATCTGGTCATATAAGAGTCATATATGTGCAGCCACATGGGCGTCCACAAGGGGGGCATTTGCCCCTCCCCCGGGGATTTTCCTCTCAACCTGAAGTACAAATTGCAGGGGGGGGAAAGAAATTGAATGTCCTTTTTTCTTTTAATCCCCCGTAATGTTTTAAAAGAAGAAGCACAGTTTTCTGGGAGTTATATAGCATTCTGGAATTTGTAGTTCATTATTTAACTCTCAGTATTGTGATTCTGGAATTCTGGACTCATGCATTGCACAGTGGTGGGGAGTGAACTTCCTGGAAGGCAGATATGTATAAATGTGTATTAAAGTTTAGCAAATAGTGGCTCCAAAATGTA